>PITA01003167.1:78584-144066 GCA_004023965.1 Spilogale gracilis
GGGGCTCGATCCCGGGTCTCCAGGATCATGACCTGAGCTGAAGGCAGTTGCTTAACCAACTGAGCCACCCAGGTGCCCCGCCCTTCATTTTTATTAGCAAAATCATATTTGATTTTGTTTGCAGTAGTAATTCCTGTTCTAGATGTTTCCCAAATTGGTTGAAAATAGCCAGTCATCTTCCTTAACTCAGCTCAGGGTGGCTGTAACCGGGGTGACCTCCAGCCTATCAGGCGCCCTTGTGCAAACAGGAAAAGATGTCCAGGGCAAGGCGCAGGGTCATAAGGCTGATGGACGGCGTCTTTGTGGGAAGACAAAGGCAATCCTTCCTCTGGGAAGGTGCCACCCCTTGCCATCTTCTGAGATGGGCTTGGGATGGATTTCCACTCCCACTTACCCCTTTTGGGCAGGAGCCCTTCTAAAGTGGGCTTGGGGCTTCCAGATCCCTGTCCCTGACTCTCTGTTACACCATGTGAATTCAGGGTTTAAAAGGCACTACAACCAGAAACCATCTCCACTGCTCGGGCATATTGGAAACAAAGTCAGAGGATGACTCCAAGTTTATAAGCCCAACAGTACAGATTACTCCACAAGCCCTGGGGTACAAGAAATGTCACACTGCTGTGTTTTACAGATGGATGATCTCTGACTTGGTCACCCCAGCCCGAGTTGTCAGGAAGCTTAGTAGTGGCCATCTGGGGCTCCGTCCCTTTTCTGAGTCATTGAAGACCACACAGAACAGACAGAGGCCCAGAGAGGGTGCACGCTGCCCTGGGGACAATGCTCTGGGCTGGGGCATGGGCTCTTCAACCCTGTGGTTCTTGCCACTGCCCACAGGCCTCTCTCCCTCTCGGCATTGCTGATCCAGGAGGGCTCAGGTTCCTGCCGTTTCCCAGACACAGGGTCCTTTCCCTTTGCTGTGCTCCGGTTTGACAACATTTTTTTTTTCCTTCCTTTCTTTTCTTTTTTCTTTTTTCTTTTCTCAATCCCGGATGATGAAGACTTCACCATAGCCACTGGTCCACATTAGTACTTAGTGCTGATTAAAATCCCCCAAGAACCTAGTAAGCCTTGCCAAGTGGAGAGGGGTTCCTGACCTAAGAGACATGAAGCCCGGACTCTCCCTTGGGTTGAGGAGCAGACAAGTGGGAGAATCGATGGACAGTTTCATCTCTTTCTGCTGAATCTTCCTGATGAAGGAGGTGCAGAGCACGAGGTAGTTTCTTAGTAATTACCCACTGCATTAAACACTGGGCAACTCACCTGATTACCTTATTTCCCAAACCCAGCATTTTCTTTAGCAACTTTTATGAGCAAGCTATGTATTGTGGGGGGAATAGACCTATGTAAGAAAAGCTCTGCCTTCTAGTCACTTGGAGTTTAGTGCAAGTGTGTAGAGGAGGAGAGAAGGGGGAAATCAACTCTACAAATCCTTGTAAGTCAAGATAAAAAGGAATCAGCAGAGAATCAGCAAGTGAGAATGAAGGGAGCCTCGCTGAATGGGGTGGGATGGTCAGAAGATCTCAGGAAGGAGGCCTCAGGGGCTGGGTGAGATTGCAACATGGTTCTAAGCTGACCGAATAGTGCACATGGAAGTGGAGATGACAGGCTGAGGGGGGTCACAGTTTCAGGGGTACACAGCCTGAGAAAAGGGGCAGGCAGCACATCGAGGACTGCTGGTGGGAAGGGAGGGGGTCGTGATTTCCTGTGGCTGTGGTAACGGATTGGGGGGGCTTCAAACAATAGAAATGGACCTCTCCTGGTTCAGGGGGTAGCATTCTGAAATCGTGGGGTTGGCAGGCCCACACTCCTCCTGGAGGCTCTGTGAGGGAGCCCTTCTTGCCTCTTCTGCATTCTGGCAGCGGCTGTGTCACTCCCACCTGTGGCCCGTCTTCCCTCAGCATCCCTGTGTGTGCCTGTACCTGATCTCCTTCTGGCTCTCTCTTATGAGGACAGCCATGATTATTACCTTGAGGGCCCAGCTGGAGAATGCTGGGAGATCTTCTCCTCTCAAGATCTTTAACTTTATCGTATCTGCAAAGAACTCCCCCACCCCAAAGAAGGTCACATTTATAGACTTCAGGGACTAGGGCCTGACATCTTGGGGGCTATAGTTCTGCCCACCAGAGAGTGAGACCCAACCATCAGGAGCCTAACAGCCATACCAAGAGGGGCTGAGAATAGCCTTGGAGGGATCATTCAGGACTTTCACTTGAGGATGTCAGATGAATAAGTCTAGTAGAAAAGCTCAGTGTGGTGAGAACGGGTAGGGGATTCAGGCAGCTGTGTTAAGGAGGGAGCCTTGGGATGAGCGGTGAGTGGATGGTGAGCCTCTGCGGAAATATGATCAATGGGTTTGGCTACTGCTTGAATGTGGGGGAGAAAGAGAAGACTCACCAAAGAACACTTTTGGCCCAGCCAGTGGAGAGATTACTGGGAATACCCTGGGGCAGTCATGAGCTGAGTTAGCGAGGAAATTAATTTTAGTTTGCAAGTAGTTTTGTTTTTATGAGGAAAGAAACTTTCTCTCACTGATAGTAAAAAGCTGACTAATGAGGGTACCTCAACATGATCCAAGAAAAATGTAATTTGGGTGAGTTTATTGGATTCATGTGACTTTGTCTTGATTTGTTTTAAAATTTTAATTTATTGGATACAGTAAGCCAAGAAGCCCTAGCCATGACTTTGCCCAGCCCTGCATTCTTCTCTGTGGGCACAGCCAATGGGTTGCTCAAGACTGAGAAGAACTCAGGGGAGTCCGAGAACACCTATATTCTGCGGCCCATTTTCCAGCAAAGGTTCAGACCTTCGGTGGTTAAAGAATGCATCCATGCTGTGCTTAAGGAGAGGCTAGCAAATGCTGAATACTCTCCAGAAGAAATACCTCAGCTCACAAAACGTGTATCAGAAACTATTAGAGACAAATTAAAAGAAATGGGATTTGACGGATACAAAATGGCGGTACAAGTAGTGATTAAAGGACAAAGAGGTGAAGGAGTATTCATGGCTGCTTGCTGCTCCTGGGATGCCCACACTGACAACTATACTCATGACGTTTTCATGAATGACAGTTTATTCTGTAGTGTAGTGGCATTTGGCTGTTTCCACTACTGAATCTTTGAAAATATTGGGTAAAAACATGACCATGAAGAAATATAAATTTTATATTATTAAATATCTCAACAAAATAATCCGACACTTTGGGAAAAAACATTTTTTTTTAGAGCACACAGAGACCAAGTTTAGCTCAAGAAATCCAAGGGAGGGTCTTGTCTTAGGGCCAGGTCCTGGAGACCAGACCTTGAGCAGAAGACTAGACTCAGGCCGCCTAGGCAGGAATGGATGGATATTTATTTGAGAGATGATTATATTCATACCATTTTTTTCTCTGTACCAGCTCTTCATTATTTCCCTCTGCTCCCTGGTTTCTTTTTGCTTTCTTATAACTTTTTGTCATCTTTCTCAGACTCCCTGTTTTCTTGCAACCCCTGGATTACCACAGGGCCTTATACCCTCATGGTTAATCAGTTATAACCTCGTGTTAATTTAGCTCCCACTGCTAACTGGCTCACTCTTTCTTTACCTATTGGTTTAACCCCCGAGGGAAAGAATCTGATCACCTGATTCAAGCTTTGTCCCGGATCATCTGGCAAGTTGTAGGCCAGCCTCTGTGTCTGCCTGAAGATTAGGGACCCACTCCTGGTCCAGTCAGCTGTGGCCAGGGGGTGGGATTGTGTGATGCAAGTAAGAAAACTGAGCCTTGGGCTGGAGCAAAGAATTTTGACAGGTACAAGAATCAGCACACCTTAGAGCAGTGGTTTACAAAGTGTGGCTCCTGGACTGCCAACATCAACATCACCTGGAGCTTGTTTGAAACACGCATTCTTGGGCCCTACCTCAGACCTCCTGGATCAGGAGCTCAGGGAGGGGACAAGCAGTTCACACTTTCACAGACAGTCCTGGTGATTCTGATACACGCTCAAGTTCGAGAAGCACTAACTTAAACTGAGCAAACAGCATATGGACTAACATCAAATGTTAGAATGAAGTCATGAGAGGACGTCAGGCCATTCAGTGGGGATGTTGTTGCAAGCTATTCCTAAGAATCAGGAGAAAGTGGTATTTGTTATAAATTCATATTTTGTTGACACCAGAAGTGCCTTTTGTTGGTGAGGGATCTGTATTCTCTTGGGCAGTAGAAGGAGGAACTAAGAAAAGTACTGTTATCCCCTCATCCTCCTCCCCGCACCCACACTTCCCCGACCAGCCGAATGCTTCCTCCTCCTCAAGACCGGCCCAGTGCTGGGTTGGCTCCACAGATTCTGACAAATCTAGCTTAATAAGTGATTGTGTTTCCAGTTAGGGTTTTTTTTTTCCTCCAAAAAAATCAGTTAACTATTTACTTTGAATCTTGTGACATTCAGATCACTTACACCTCTCCTGTCCATGGCCAGTCAGGGGAAGAAGTTCATTTGGTTAGGGGTTTGTTTTTATGGCCCTAATTTGCATGCCACGTGGATCAGAACCACCACCAAAGCGACATAAAGTAAAAGGAGATGGGAGGAAGGGTGAAAGGAAAAACCATCTCTGTGCTTCCAGGGAGCATGAACAGGTTAAACCTAATACAGGACCAGGCTTAGGGTGAGGTTAGCCAGATGCAAAATTTAAAGGGGCACCAAAACACCTCAGCGATCAAAACAAGTATTACAATGGCAGTATTTTTAAAAATCAAAATCGAGGCAGTTAAAACCTATGATAAACAAAGTATCCAAATTTTAAGTAGAGACAGGTTCCAAATGCCACTCTTCTCTGGGAGGCTTATTACCTCGAGATGGTAGCAAATGTCTTCCCCCTGCCCCCCGACTCCCTAAGATGGAGGAAGGACATTGGAGCCACAGTGCAGGTGCTGTTGGATGGATAGGATGGATACACCGCCTACTTAGTTTGCCACAAAAGAGGCACTCACTTTTCCCTACTCTTGAGCACAGAAAAGCTATGTCAAGCACTTCCTAGAAAAAAGATACTATACTCCTCTAATTGATTAAAGTCTCAATTCATTTATTGTCTTTATTCACTAAGAGTGGTCTTGAAACTTCTAATACATTCACACGACCAGCAACATTCTGTTCTTGGTCACTGTAGGTAGCTGGTCAGTCTTGTCTGACCCCTCATCCCCATCTAGCGGGACTTGTCTGATGCAGTCAGTGATGATCCCACTGTTCCCTCATCTCTCCTCCTTCACTCCTTTTATCTGCCTGTTATTCCTTGTATTCCAGATTGTGAGACGGAGCAGGAGAGGATGTGTTACTCTGTTCTTGGCTCAGCCACCAAACAGACACGGGACCCTGGGCCCATCGTGGCTACTGTCTGTGCTTCGGTTTCCTTGTCTGTGACAAGAAAACCTCGAAACTAGATTATCCCATGTTCCTCTCTGGTTTCAAGTTCTGGGTTTCCAGTTCCACCTCAGAAATCTCACATCCACGGGCTTCTAATTGTTCACTCCTCATCTCATTCCCAATTCTGAGGACCTTTCCAGTTGTCCCAGGAAAATTAATCGCCCCTTGCTCCTTTCCATGATGCATGGTGGATGATAGGAAAGAAGAGTCTGGGATTCACATGTATCAAATCTGTGATTTCTGAAGAAAAACTGGACCACAAAAATCACGTGACTCTTTCACTTGCTCAGAGCGCCCTGCGTGAACGGTGGCAGAAGTCTCTGCCTCATCATCTTCCTTTTATGGGGCTCATGGGGCATTCATTTATTCACCCAATCTCTATTGAGTCGCAAGCACTTTTCTAAGGCCTGAATTAAGCAAAATTCCTGCCCTGATAGCATGAGCAAGCCCACGTATATTTACTTTATGTACTTGGGGGGAAAAAAAAAACAAAATAAAAAACAAAAACATTGGTTTAAGATCCATACCCTAATTGTAATTTGAAGCTCCCATGCCACAAGGCTGGTAAAAATTTTTAATCTTGGACATTTTTAGAGATCTGTCCCAGAAATCCTTAGAGTCATACAAACATCTATAGACTTTATGGGTTGCTGGGAAATGGGTGAAAAGACCTCACTACTGTTCATTCCGTGGTGATCGTCACTGATGTTTTGTCTTCCCAAACCCTCACGGTCCCTTGAGGGCGCATGGCTCTGCAGCTTCTGTGCTGTGTTGGCCTGGAGCTCTGGGCTCAGGGTGGGAGTCCCCAAGTTCAAGGGCTTCCTCATATGGAGTTTCCAAAACTGTGTTCCCTTCCTTTCATTAAGCATAAATACCACTGAAGTCTTCTTCTCTGACATGGTCAGAGCAAGGGACAAGCTTCATTCATGAATCCAGAAAGAGTTAAAAGAGGTAACTAAGTCCTATCTTGACTAATGTATTTTTGGCGCAGTACATATGAATGTGTATTTATTTGTCAGTCTTTTAATATCGATCCAAGACCTTTTCTTTGACTCTGAGCACACTGTTTTTGTGTTGTCATTATTTCTCTTGAGTAGATCCCCACTTGTATTTCATCAGTAATGTTCATCTTTAATTTCTTTATAGTGAGCAGGAACTTAAACATACTTGGGAAACAATATGAAGAAAGAGTTTTCTAGACTTTATTATTCCCCAATATTTCACTGTATCTCACATTAATTTCACAGGTGTAGCTAATTGCCATTACCTATATTCAATATAGGTAACTATAACCAGTATTTCCAGAGTATTCAACTTCATGTTCATAGGAAGAACCCTTCCCGTGTATTTTCACATCTCACTGGTTTACATGTAGTTTAAGTGCATATTCTGAAGAACTAGTGGAGCAGGTAGTAACATATTTAAGAACAAATTTAGCTGACTCCTGATAAGTACATAAAACAGCTGCTGGAGGCAAAAGTAGATGAGCATATTAGAAAGTGATGGACTAGTTCCCAGACAGCTCCTGAGTTGTGGACCTCAATCAAGATGTTTCACAGAAGAAAAGGAAACAGCTTTATCTTCCAAGTCTAGTGGAAATCTGTTAGGAGAACTTGTGCAGGTTTATAGTAGCAGATGAAACTGTGCTTCCTAGGGCGCCTCGGTGGCTCAGTGGGTTAAAGCCTCTGCCTTTGGCTCAGGTCACGATCTCAGGGTCCTGGGATCAAGGCCTGCATTGGGCTCTCTGCTCGGCGGGGAGCCTGCTTCCTCCTCTCTCTCTGCCTACCTCTCTGCCTGCCTGTGATCTCTCTCTGTGTCAAATAAAGAAATAAAATCTTAAAAAAAAAACAAAAGCAAAACTGTGCTTCCCTCCCCTCTTGCCAGTAGATACCATCACTTAAAAATGTAGAGTTGAAGGCCTTTGACCTTGAAACTCACGATGATATGAAACAAAAAATGTCTTAATTTTTCAGTTCTTGAAGTTTCAAATTCAATTTCACTGTGTTTTCCTAAGTAGAGGGGATAAAACTTCTTTCTGTTTGCCCTCCAGGACCTCAGTTAAAGTGATTGGTTTTTCACTTCATTCTCATTCTCTGTCCTCATTTAACCTCTTGTATAGGTATTAATGAAGAGTGACGTAGCCCCAGAAAAGCTGAGGGTGTGAGGAGAGGAAAGAGAAGACAGAAAGGGGACAAACACTAATAATCTGTTTTCCATACAAAATGGGAGCTTGGCTCCTAGGGGATCCAGATGCTTCCATATGGACATCACGTAGAATATGGCATCGCAAAACGTGCCAGTAGGAAACTTTTCGGGGCACCACAAGGGTATTAAAATAACACAAAACCTTCTGTTTCTGTATATCATGTTCATGGATGCGGAGCTAGAGGGAAGTGCACTTGGCTTGTGTACTTGGGATGAAATGACTCAAGGTCCTCATCTCCATTCTAGCTTCCAAGGTAATATTTGAGCTTCTCCATCTAGTCATCGTCACAGAATAAGATAATTTCATCCATTTAGCTGTAAGTGTATTGGACTTGCTTCTAGAAACATCTTTCCAAAGCACAGGTCTGAGAGTGTCGCCCCTTAACTCAGAGCACTCCAGCGTCTCCCCTGTCCTAATGAATTAAATCCTTACACCCTGCCCTGGCGTTTCCATCCCTCCCAACATGTTTGCTCACTTGTTACTGCATGTGTCTACACTCCATTCGGGACACACGGCTTCTTGTGCTTGCACTCGGACCCTGGGCCTCTGCTTATGCTTTCTTTTTTTTTTTTTTTAAGATTTTATTTATTTGACAGAGAGATTGCAAGTAGGCAGAGAGGCAGGCAGAGAGAGAGAGAGAGAAAGAGAGGAGGAAGCAGGCTCCCCGCTGAACAGAGAGCCCAAGCGGGCCTCAATCCCAGGACCCTGAGATCATGACCTGAGCAGAAGGCAGAGGCTTTAACCCACTGAGCCACCCAGGCACCCCTCTGCTTGTGCTCTTGTTGGCTGCTTAGAATGCATGCATTCTCTTCACCTCTTTCTCTGTCAGGCATAGGGGAGGGCTGCAGATAGCAGAATCCCCCTCTCCCTTCTCAAGAATAACAGGTTTTATTTTCCTCAACAAGGTCTCTTCGTTTCTTTCCTTTCTGCTAGTATTTCCCAAACTTTTCTTCCATCAATATCCTTGTATTAGTATTTGTCCTTTAAATGGACTTACATTGTTTTCACTTGAATCTATTTATTTACTGTAGAAAATTGGCATCTATGTGAAAAAACAAAACAAAACCAGTATCCCTTGATAAATAAAAGCTCACCACAAAAATGAATTCAATAAAGTACACAACGGTATTACCTCCAGCTGGCTAACGCTTGCCTGTCGCATGCTCTGCTTTGGTTCCTGTATTAAAGATTGGCAGCCAACAGTTTCTCCTTGATGAAATTAGGAAGGGTGACTTTCTTGCTGATATGTGGGTAGCGCCACATCCCTGAACCACCTAAAATGATCTCCTGTATCATCACTTTGGAGAACAGTGCTTCACTCCTGTGAAATGAAAAGCAGCTGGAGGACAAGAAATGATTCTCTTCTCTGTGTTCTTTGCTTTTCTGAGACTCTACTCCCTTAGGTCTCTAAACCGTCCTCTTTCCGGGGGACAGTGAGGTACCTGTTATTTGATGGGAAGTGAGGAGTAGATACTTCTGCAGTGCTCGCCGTTGGATTGGTCTGCCTTCTGTGAAACATCAAGATAATAGGTTTTGGAGGCCTCTGGTCTTAGGTTGGAGAATGAGTGTGTTTCCTCCAGTTCTTGTGTGTGTGCGTGTCTGGGCTGTGGGGAGAGAGTAGGAGAGGAAGACTGTGGGGTTTTCTGAACTTCCTTAATTCACAAAGCTCTGTTCATGAAACGCCCCAATGCTCTGGGAGTTGGGTTGTTGGGTTCCTGTCTGAGGTCAGTGTTTTGGGGGAGCTGGACAAGACTCTGGAGACCATCTCTCCCCTCACCCCCCATCTGGCCCTACCCACTCCATTCCCCTTGTATGGATGAGGAACTAGGGTTCAGGGAGCAGGTGTCTGGTCAGCAAGAACTCTCTGCCTTTAAGCTGCACATTGGGGTTCAATCCAGATGCTTCTGCCCAAAACCAATCACAGTGGCCCTCCTGTGACTGACGTGAGTTGTTCACAGACTTTTCCCCTCCTTTTCCAGGCCGTGCTGAGTCCTCTTATAGCCATCGCGCTGAAAATATCCCAGATTCATGAGAGAACCGGCCGGAGGGGCCCCACTGTCATCACCTGAATGGAGGAAAGATCAGTCACCAGGGCCAAAAGAGAGCGCTTGGCGGGAGACACTTCACCCATGCCTTCTTGCTACCTGTTTGTGCCTTTTACGATTTTGAACACACACACACACACACACACATACACACACATTGGCTGGTGGGTGGGGGAGGGGTGGGTGGGAAGAGAAGATCTGTTTTGTTGGGGTTTGGGTCTGTTCCTCCAAATGCAACAGGGTCTTCAGTTGTCTGTCCAAGCTGCACTGTCATTAGCTATCTATATTTTACCACATAGAGACCCTCACCTTTTGAGAAAGAGTAAGTGGGCCGGGGACGCGTCCATCATGGTGTCTATGCATCGTTGGCGTTAGGTGAGGGAAGGTTCTGAACTCACATACAGAGCGCATGGACGGAATTAGGCTAACCCCAGGCCATGGGTGTCGCTGGGCAGATCTAGGAAGGCCCTCCTGGGCGTGTTGGAGGACTTCGCTTTTCATCCTGGGTCAGGTCTCCCAGGGGGAACCTTGTGGAATTCCTCAAGGCCTCTAGCCACTGGATGGCCCGCTCCCCTCCCTCCCATCTCCCGAGAGTCCCCGTGCCACTTTCTCTCACATTTTGGAAGCATTCTACAGATCCCCATGGCACACTTGCAACGAAACACAGCAAACGATGTTTTCCTCTCTTGTTTTGTAAATAATAGAATTTGAGCTCTTTGGCTGGCCGCATTCCTCCAGATTCGGCCGTTCACTGTGCAGGTGGAAAGCAGCCTCTTGGCAAGACTCTGCGGATGAATGCCTAACTTTGCACCGGCCCTCCCTTGACGACATCACGTAGGGTGACACGGGGGTTTATATCCATTCCTGCTGGGAAGACAAAATGCCCCGATGTCCGCATTTCTCTCCGTTCCCTTATCTCCCAGTAAGGGCCCGTTTTAAAGTAGTCACTTAGACACAGCGCTCATCTTACTTACAGTGGCTCTAGAAGGAGACCATGAAATGCTAGCAAAATAGAGAATAGAGATGTTGCTGGAAGAAGACCTGATTGGTGGTGGTTAAGGACCTGATGAGATACGGGAACAGGGGGTGGCACCCCTGCCCAGAAGGCCAGTGCAGCTCCAGCAGCCCCCGTCTGCGCCCAGCCGGGACACCCGCCGCGTGGGACCTGTTTGCGTATGTTTTGCTTCCTTGGGAACGACACTGTCACCCTGTCATTAGCACCGATGACGTAGTGCTCTCTGACTGAAGCAACGGGGCTTTACTGTAGCCACGACGAGCGCACACAGGGAGATGTTCCTGGGAAAGGGTTCATGTTCACTTTGTATCTCTGCTTCTGTCAGAAACTTGCTAGGACCTGTAGTAGCCAATAAAAAAGGAAATCCTGATTTCAACCTGACGCATGGATTGTGGATTTTTGTGTGTCTGTTTTGCCATGGGGAATCACATTTTGATAAGTCTGTCTTCGAGAACACTGGCAAGGGCTGGTTTTCGTTGTTAGGGCCTGGGAATGTATTACGTAAGTGGGACCAGAAAAGGCAGATTGCTCAAAACTGCCCTTGGGAGTCAGCAGAGACAAAATTGGCAACTGGTCTTTCATCGTAAGTATCTTCATTTCATAATCACAGAGGGTGGCTTTGAGCAGAGACTCTAAAGTCATGGGCTTTATCAGCAACACGTGTCATTCGCCTTGAAGCTTTGGTTCTTGCCATCTTTATGTGGGGTCTGTGGCGGCCGTCCGTTTACTACGTGGCTCTGTGTCGGTCCGTGCACGCAGATGTGTTATTAGGTTTAGCTCTAGGTCAAAAAATAGGCGTTTTTCCCCCAAGTTCCTGAACTTTGAATCAACTCTAGTTCATATTTCAAACGTAAGTTCGTTTAAAAATTCTGTTTTTTTTTTTATTTCTAGCATGCGCGTCCAGCTGCCCAAGTATCCATTAGTTCATTCATTCAACAAATACCGGTTGAACAACTAATCTCTGCAGCGTCCTCTTTGTGGTGCAGTGAGGAGAGGTCTAGAACGTGACTCCCGCTCCTGGGAGTTTGTAATGTGGGCATGGGAGGCTATGACAAAATACACCGAGAAGCTGGAGGACGTGAATGTTCTAGTAGAGGTGCCAAGAACAAGCTGGGGGCGCACGCAGAGGGATGGACGGGACACTAGGCACCTGGCAGGTTTCCCGAAGAGTGGAGTTGCCTGAGACTTGTAATCACGTATGTGATTTCATGAGGGGTCAACATCATCTGGGAGTTGAGACGTAGGATGGCTGTACGTTGCATTGGCTCTCTTGGCTTCGCATTGGGTCTTTCTTAAGAGTAAATGACTGGAAAAGTCCAAGAATTTTGTGGGGACCATAGGACATAATCATAGAGGAGAGTGTGCATGGAGTGTGGCAAATGTTGGGTCCCTCTTGTGATGGGCTAATATCAAGGGGTTCACTTGCGGCATCCTGTGCCCCTAAGACAATACAGACAATCGTGTATATGGGGCATTGGTCCCCAACCAGGACAGTGTTTAGAAATGTGGGTGCATATGTGCCAGGGGGTTATTTAAGGGGAGGGGACCATGGATTTTAAATACCCTACCAGGGGTCTGCGCGTCCCTTAGAACAAAAAATTGTTTTGCCCCATTCATGATTCTTGGGTTCATTAGCTGACCTTGAAAATGGGAAATGAGGTGTTTATCCAGTACTACTGATCCAAGGTGTAGCCTCTATCCACAGGATTCACAGAACAAATAGTTTTTTATGGCATCTCTGGCAGGACTTGGGCATGAGCTGAAGGCTTTCTACACAGGAAGCCTTAGGTGACCAGTGCCATGGCAGCACATGGGGCTGACAGGTGGCGCCGAGCCAGTATTCTCTGCAGATAACACAGAGAACCCCGGGCATGATGGTGTGCTGACTTCTGACTGGCCAGCTGTGGGTCAGTGTAAGGCATAACATTTACTTTGACAGCGATAGCCATCCGCCATAGCAGGTGTGGGGAATTTGAAAAGCACCTGCAGGAATGGGGAATGCCCTAACAGGTGGCTCCATTGTATTGTTTGATCATGCACTGGGTAGTCTTGAAACACGTGGACACTGACATCCCAGACACCTGCCTTGAGGTGCTCTCCCTCCTAGAGTGGAGATGGGCTTGAGAAATCATGCGCCTTTCGAAATGATACAACTGCAGTACATCAGTGCTTGGCCCTTCAGCGGATAGCAAACAGCAAGAGATGATCAGAGGCAGCAGAGCGTAGCCGATGTCTGTTCCACACCCACCAGCGGGAGTCCTTATCAGTGGAAATGGCTCATGCAGTTGACAGCCCACTTGGTGTGTGAATGTTAGTGTCATGAAAGTTTATAGACTATGGTGAAGCTATGCATCTTAAGTCCATGTCTTTATCAGCTTTTCATGTCTTTTAGCACCTGGTGTGTGTTCTACAATACAGATGAGCTTGGGAGATACCTCACCGAACACGGTGTGTTTAAGTAGAATCTTGAGGGATGGATAGAATTGCCAGTGAAGTACTTGGGAGTTTTGGAACAGAGTGGTGAAAATTATACACGCTACATCTCAGATATGCAAAAGATGCAGCATAATGTATTCTCTAACTGACCTTGTCATGCTCACCTTCTGGGGGATGGAGGGAGTACTTAAAGCTGATATTCAGAGGAAGCTTATAAGATGAAGATACTGGACGAGCTATCCCCTCTAAGAATGTCCCTTCCTTGCTGACAGGTGAGCCTACCATTCACATGTGAGAGAAGGGAACAAGCAAAGACTGTGGTGAATATTTGCCTCTTCTCCACTCTCTTGCAGTCTCCATGCCCCCCTTGCCATTCAGGGACTTACGGTTCTGCGTCCATCACCACTAATTGTACCATAAACTTAAGGAAGAAGATGGGATACAATGTCTACTCCTTGAGTAAGTTCCCCAGGGGTGGCCAATGAATTCTTATTAAGCACAACAGAATGCTTTTGTTCTGACTGGCCCAGCAGGTTTTAATTGCAGGGCCTCTCAAAGGTAGGATAGGTTTCGAGTGACACCCCTGGCCTTGATGCTGGCTTCAGAGCACATCTGTTTTCAAAAAAGCAATGAATGTCTATTAGTAGTATTGCTTTTCAAAGAAGCACCTGGCTTATCTTCTGAATCAATAGTTGATGTTCAGTAATGTTTGGGTTTTCAAAAAGATTAACTCATCTGGATGCTTTGTTAGTTCCACATGGAGAATCAAACTTTGACTTATGTTCCTCTATTGATTTTTTTTCTGATACAAAACAGAGATGAAAGAGAGGGAAGTGTAAGTACAAAATTTATTGCAGCAAAGGGATCAAAACAATTTTCTTATGTAAACCAAAATTAACATGTTTCATCTGACTACCAGAAGTTGGAAAAGCCATCTCTGACAAATGCAAACTCTGGATGAAAGCCCAGTGAAAGAGTTGGTTCAGGCCCATGGATGTGCTCAGACCCAGAGAAAATTTCAGTCTCAGTAGAGGGATAGAAAGAGATGACAAGAGAGAAATAATAAATTGCATGGCTAAGAAATGGTCACCTTCCATTGGAAAACCATGAGTGGCTTTCATATCAGTTATGTCCTTGAGGTCAACGGTTCAAATCCCAGATGCCCAAATGCATGTTTTGTATAAAGGGACCAGGATTTCCTTTTATGTGGCTTCCTGCATATTTGTCAGGATTTGCTTAATCTGTGCATTCAGCAAAAATGGGAAGAGGAGGCCATGGGGGTCCCACTCCATCTCAACAACCCTCTTCCTCCTTGAAAGTTCTTCATCCTCGCCACCACGATTCAAGCTCCCCTTGTGTCCATTCACTGAGGGCTGCCTGTCACCAGTAGGAGCCTCTAGACATCATAAACGGAATGATCAGAGAAGGAAACTGCATGAAGATGTAAGGACCAAGCTCCTAGGCAGAAAACATGGAGGGTGTATTTACATGTTAAAAGAGAACCCTATTTTATGTCAACTATGATGAAAAAATTTAAAATGGTTTTAAGTTAAAAAAATATAAAAGAGAATGCTAGAGCAAGCTTTCCATCTTCCCCAAGGGCTGTAAGGTATTGCACAGTCCTGGGGCTCTACTTCCCATTGGGGCCCACTTTCTGAAGCTGGAGAGAAGTCCAAATTGCTCTGTGGGAGAAGGGAGCCAAGACAGGGTTAACCTAGCACAAATGTTTGAAGTAAATACACCCTCTTATACACCTCTTCTAGAAACAACTGAATGCTTCGTGCAAAGTTTCTTAGTGCTTAAGTCTCAGTTTGCGCATCTGTAAAATGGGACTAACCATTGCATTTATTTCTGCACGGTATAATGAGGGCCAAATAAAAAGCACAAATAAATGTCCTGAGTCTAAAAATGCATGCCTCTGTATCTTGAGACACAAAGAATTCTTTGTTAAGGATCAAAGTACTACAGTATAGTCTCCTTTCTTTTGATTCTAGAGATATGCAGGGGATTTGTTGAAATACTGTATTACTACAACTTCTGGCGAGTACACTTTTCCCCACTGAACTCTGTGTCTTACGAATTTTAAGTATTCTGTCTGTCCCATTTGAGTCTCTAAGAAACCTTGTCATTTCTGCTTGAACAACCATCCCGTTTTTTAGGATATTCATTGAAAGTTTTGTGCTTGAGCCAATTGAAAGGGAAATATTATCGTTGATTTCCACATAGAAATAAAATTCACGTCATTAAACTAATACAAAGTAACATTCATTGCTTCCAAGAGCACATTTCCCACAATGCAAATTATGGTGTCACTCTGGTAATATGGTGAATAGAGAGAATTATGACACCAGCCAACAAAACTCACAAATTAAACCACAGTGACCCTTCGTTTCCAGCACACTTTCCTTTCGCGATTGTTGGATGATGTACTGCCAGAAGGTGTCTGGCCACCCCATGAAAAGCACCCGTTTTCCCTCTCTGGGGGCTGAGGTGATGGGAGGGGGTTGAGTGAGAGCTCCAAAAGCAGTCCTAAAGTCCACCTGGGCTACGATTAGTGCGAATCCTTTGAAATGTAGCTGGTTGGCATCCACACCCTTCTGAAGCCCTTGCAGGCTGAGCACGTCGGCGGAACTGCACGGCTGTCATCCCCAGCATCTCCTTGGCTAGTGCTCCTGGGGGTCCTGGAAGTCACTTTCCCTCAAATGGTCCGGAGCCTGCATTTATACCAGCAGCTGTAGCCCGTGAAAGTGCATCCTGAGCACGAGGGAGTATCCCCTGCATCAGCATCCCTGGCTTTGCCTCTCGGCATCCTGCAGTGGTGCGGCTACTGGCACCCCGGCTGCTACAGACTCCTCGTAGGAAGGGGGGGCCTCTGGGGGGGCACCAATTGCAGCCTCAAGTTCAAGGCCCATCTCTGTGTACAGAGGTGGAGGAACATCCAAGGCGTTTCCCTCTGCAGGACAACGTTGCTTCTCGGCATCAAGACTCTCTTCGTATGCAGGAGGGTAGAAATCTGGCCTGGGGATCAAAATGCCAGAAACATACATGTGTTATTTAAGTGGTTAATGCCAAAGAAGCATATGTCTGCCTCTCTCAAATCACACTGTGTGAAGGGAAACTGTTAAGAAACATTGATTTCGAAACAGACGTACTTCTACCCTGGCATCACCAGTTTTTTAAAAAATATGCTGTTCTTCCAGCAAAACCCTTCTTATCAGCCATTGGATGTGTGCCTCTGTAGTCCTAGCTTTCCCTGTGGGTTACTCCAAGCTATTCCCTCTCTTTCCCTCATGGGAACCAGGGACTTTCAGCAGGAGATCATTACCTGGCGAGGGACACCGAGGGGGCCTCGGCTGTGCAACTTCCCTCCACCCAGTTAGTCTATCCACGTCCTTGTCCCCAGTCACACGGACCTCATTTTTTACTCCCTTGTGCCTGCTGTCTCAAATCCTTCTAGCCAACAAAATAATGAACCAAAACCAATGTAAAAATTTGTCAAATCGCTGTTATACACTTGAACCTAATGGAACACTGTGTCAACTCCAGTCCAATAAAACTTTTTTAAAAAACCCAGCTCTGTGCTCTCTCCTCAACTGGATCAGAGTCTTCTCTCTTTCTTCTCACTCTTTCAGGTCTCAGCCACTAGTTTCCAAAACACGGACTCATTTCTCAAGCCATTTCAACAAACAACCTCATGTTCATTCTGTCGGCAGCCCTCTCCGCGCCATCAGGTCAATGGTGAAAGGAGCCATTCGCGCCGAAGGTGACCTATTCGTTGGTCATCTTGCCTAGTGTTGCTAATTGCTAAATCCTTCTGGCTTCTCCATCATGAATGGGATGGAGGTGGTGTGAGGTGAGGAAGAGAGGGTGAGCTGGATGGCGTTGTGTATTTATAGGGTGAATCCCTCGGTGCCCACAGGGACTGTTTATGGTGTGTAACCACAGCAGAAGAGAGCCTGCCACTTGTAACCACAGCTCCATTCCAAATAGTACCAGGCTCAAAGCCAGATGGCTGAAGGGAGCGGTCTACTGTACGGCATAAATCTCGCCTTCACTCAGAATAGCCAAGGCAGTGTCACGGGGCACACGTGTAAAGACATTGAAGACAGAAAGGTAAGCTGTTCGCTGGAGTGATTTGAGAGGCTCCAGGAGGGCTGCCGCCTGCCCCCACATCCCATCCAGCTCTTCCTCCCATCCACCCCCACCAGTTCACATTCCCAGTGCCCTGGATGCCACCATTACACACACATTTGCTCTGATACCTCAATGTGAGTTCCCATTTTGAATGCATATGCTTCTGAGAAATGAAACTTTTCCTTAACTGGCTTCCTGGCCATTCTGTGTAGGCTGAGCATCTATTAGATTCAGCAGGAAGGGACAGTTCAATGGGGTGTCACGATAGCCATATCATAGATCCCTTTTAAATAACTCGTCCTGGTGTGATGTTACGTATGTGTTCGTAATTTAAGCTGCTTCCTATAGGCAACCGGTTACTTGTCTTTTTGAAAAGATTTTATTCATTCATTTGACAGAGAGAGCATTCACACAAGCAGGGGGAGTGGCCTGCAGAGGGAGAGGGAGAAGCAGACCCCCCCCCTTGAGCAAGGAGCCTGACACAGTGCTCAATCCCAAGGTCCTGGGACTCTGACCTGAGCCGAAGGCAGATGCTTAACCAACTGAGCCACCCAAGCACCCCTGCAATCAGTTACTCTTATCAGGAATTCCTATTCTGAGGGCAATCTTCTAACATTTATAGAAGAAAAAAAAAAATCATCACTTGAGAAGTACCATCATAATCACTTTATCTTAATCTTTTTTTTTAAGGTTTTATTTATTTGACAGAGACAAACATAGCAAGAGAGGGAGCACAAGCAGGGGGAGTGAGAGAGGGAGAAGCAGGCTTCCCACCAAGCACAGAGCCCACTGTGGGCCTCGAACCAGGGACTCCGGGATCATGACCTGAGCTGAAGGCTGACACTTAACGACGAGCCACCCAGGGCCCCTAATTATCTTAATCTTTTATCAAACCTGGAGGCCTTGCTAGTTAGTATAATAAACATTGGAAATAGGACTTGGTTATTGTATTAGTACCTTATTAATTAACCTAATGTCAAAAATCAAGCGTCATCGGTAAAATTATTTATATTCAAGATACATGGAGTAGCTAAGACATTTTAGATGGAGAGGGTGGAATAATTTCTAGAGTCTTACAGCCTGTGCCTTGAGGATGATTCCTGAAGTTTTATCCCTAAACGGTCCTGTGCTCACGCAAGAATTAGGAGGGTTTTTGACACTGGCCATAAGGTGAGCTGAATTTTGTTTTATTGTAGTGAAATATATGTGCCATTAGATTTACCCCTAGGGGTAGCCACTTTAAGTGTACAGATCAGTGGCATTTTGGCCCATCTATCCTGTCGAGCAGCCTTCTCCAGAACTTTTCCATCGTCCCAAATTGAAATTCTGTACTCAGTAAATAGTACATCCCTATTCCCTCCTTCCTACTGCCCCTGATAACCACTGTTTGCTTTCTGGCTATAAATTTCACTGCTCTAGATAGCTCATGTAAGTGGAATCATGCAGTGTTTCTCTCTTTGTGTCTGGCTTCTTTTACTGAGTATATCTTCGTGGCTCATCCATGCTGTAGCACGTATCAGAATGTCCTTCCTTTTTGTGGCTGAATAATATTCCATCACATGGATAGACCACACTTGGTCTATCCATTCTTCCACTGGTGGATATATGGGTTGTCTCCAGCTTTTGGTTGTCATGAAGAATGCTGCTGTGAACGCTGGTACAACCAGCTGTTTATGTTCCTCCTTTTGATTCTTTTGTCTGCATACCCAGAAGTAGAATTCTGGATCAAATGGTCATTCTATGTTTAACCTCCATGCCATTTTCCATAAAGTGATTGTACCATTTTATGTTCCCACCAGCAGTGCACAAAGTTTTGGTTTTTTTTTTTTTAGAATTTATTTGTTTCAGACAGACAGTGAGTGGGTGAGAGAGAGAGCACAAGTGGGGAGAGGGGAACAGGGAGAAGAAGACTCCCCACTGAGCAGGGAGCCCAACTCGGGGCTCGGTCCCAGGACCCCAAGATCATGACCTGAGCCGATGGCAGGCACTTAACCAAATGAGCCACCAAATGCCCCAGGTTTCAAATTTTTGTATATTCTTGCTAACACTTGTTTTCTGTGTGTTTTTTAAGTTAAGAGCCATCACAATGGGTATGAGGTGGTAAGGTGAACTGAATGATCCCTGGGATGTTACTGTCTTACCCGGAATAAGTCTCTCGTGCAAGGTGTGATCAGAACACCTAGGAAGGCGGTAAGCTGGGGTCACACTGAGTCCATGAGGAGGTTGCAGGGCTCATTCAATGCCTGTTTGTTCCTTTTGTTGTGTGGCAGAATTGGTCTGGAACTTCCTTTCCTTATAACCTGGTAGCCGGGATATGGGGAAGTACCCGCCACCATGGACCTCAAGAACAGGATGCAACAGAAGAACCTGAGTCGGGCCTCTTCTATTGGCTGAGGTTGGTTTTCAATGGGGAGAGAAGTGGGTTTTCAGATATAAATACCCTCTACTTCATGGTGTTCCCCAGAGGCAGCACCTCAGGAAGCTGAGGACTAACCCTGAGTAATTTCCCGACAGGAGAGCTTCAGTTCTAGACACACAGCCCTGTGGGAGGACATGGATGTCTCTCTCCAGTGGGATTAGGTTCATGCTGCTTTTGCAGAATTCAGCCCCATCTCAGCCCTCCTGAGATGCCTCCCCGTTACGTACCTGTCGACCGTGGCCAGGGGCAGTGCCCCGTGAGGAAGGTGTCTTCTGAGCATTTGGGTGAACACCTCTTTGCTTTCCCTTGCCTGGCAGTAGGTGCTCCAGAAGATTCCACCCAGAAGGATCACAAACCCCAGGGGCAGAAGCATATAGGCCAGGATCAGGTTCCCTCGGCAGTTCAGTATGGATCCTGAAGAAATGAAGAAGGCCCCCAGGCAGATCATCAGGAAGCCTGTCAGGAGAGCAAGGGCACAGAGAACGAAACTCCTTCTGTTCTGCATCCCTGCTCCTTTGGAACTCTTCCACTCCCCGGCTTCGCTGCTCAGAGAGAATGCTCTCATTAGGCAGCTCAGGGCTTTATATGGCCTGGGACCAACTGGCCTTTGGACAATTAAGTGAAGTAGGCACTTAGAAGCTATTCATTAACCATTGGAAGTTACCGTGATATCCTTGGAGGATGAACCTGAGGATAGCATTGTGTAATGTAGGAAGGAGTGGCTCCTCCTTGCTGGCTTGCTCCACTGAGCTGGGAAGGACCCTTAGCCCGGCCCAGTTATTTGAGGGAAGGTCTCTCACCTTTTGATTGAAAGGGCACTTGTCTCTTAATCCCCGTGGTGGGTAATTCCCACTAATGCCAGAGACATCAGCGTTTCTTGATGAGTCCTCTTCTCTGTGGTTTGGCAAGGGATCCTTTCCTGATTTCTTCTTTCTTTCTACAAAAAAGACATTTTTAAAGCTCCTAGCAAGTCCGTCTTGTCTCTCTCAATGAAACTCTTTTGCCTTCACCCTATGTTACTGGAAAAATTCCGGGAGAAAAGCCCAGGGAGTGAACTCCCCGATTCCTTCTGTGTTGATAAGGAAGTGAACATCCACAGGAGGAAGAAAGAGAATTCTGGAGGGAAGGTCTGTAATAGAGCTTTGGGAATTTGGGAGGGTTTCTGCAGATGGTTGTAAAGGCAATGATCTGGGGGTGCCTATGTGGCTCCGTTAAGCATTTGCCTTCGGCTGGGATCACGATCCCAGGCTCCTTGGCTCCAGCAGGCTTTGGGCTCCATGCTCAGCAGGGAGTCTGTTTCTTCCTCTGCCCCTCCCCCCATGCTCTCTCCCTCTCCCTCTCTCTCTCTCCTTCTTTGAAATAAATAAATAAATGCAAATCTTTTAAAAAGGGCGATGATCTGGTGACTTCTCTGACCCTGGTTTTGTATCTTTCCCATTGCTGGGCCCAAACATTGAGATCCTAGGGTCATTCTGGTTAACATGTTGGTGTTCGATAAGAATTTTTGCTTACGGCCCAATTGCTGGCAACCGTTCTCGGCTTAGCTCTCCTGCTCTCACGAAAGGCCACAGGTGTTTATTTGTCTGTTTATTTGTTTGTTTGCTTCCACCTCCAAGCGAATCAAATCAACTCAGGTGAGAACCGCTACCTACTCAACCCCCACTCTCCCCCACACACCCCTCAGAGGTGCACGAGGCACACTAGCATATCAAAAGTTCTGAAAAGTCCTACCAACCTTCCCCCCTCATAAAACACATGTGAAGTGAAATTTGTTTTGATGGATGTCGCTAAAAAAAAATGTTCCCTGTCCCCTCCCCGGCACCATCTGCTTCCCTGTGGCTTTGCCTCAAAAAGTCTTCACAGACCCAGCCTTCTGTTTCCTGTCTGGGATCTGTTTCCTCCATCTTGACGAGCTTTGGTTACGGACACCCTATTCTAGATCTGGTTCATGCCCTAATTCCTTCCTTTCTTATGCGATGTTTTGGCATGTCCCTGCTGAAATCCTCCTGCCCACAGGAACTCTGGGTCACTTTTGTGCAGAGAGATGATCTTCAGTCCCTCCTTGCCACCCCGCTCTCCACTACTCCATTGCATTCTGTTTACCTTCCCGAGGGAAAGAAGAATTCTTTATGCCGTGTCCTAGTGGTGCCATGTACAACCTTTAGCCTTATCCCCACCATCTCATTAGCTCTGCCTTCGTGCTTTGGGCTAGGAGAAAGAGAGACTGAATCAAAAATAATATAAGGCACTTCCCGATTTTATTTCCTAACTCCTATCTGTCTTAGTGTCAAAACTTACCCGGATCTACTTTCATCTAGTCTTGATATTATCCTTGTAATCTGAAAACAACACTTTCTCCCTCCTTTTCCAATTGGTCTTAAGGTTTTCAGATTTTTAAGATGGCCCCTATGATCCCTGCCTTCTGGTACTGTGTCCCCTGGAATGTGGACTGGGCCTATTGAAAGTAAGCTGGACATAGTGACTTGATTCTAACCGATAGAATATGCTGGGATGTCACTTCTGTGATTAGGTTCAAAAGATTGTAACTTTGTCTCACTAGCGGACTCTTCCTATTGTCCTCATGCTTATACCCTTTGAAGAAGGAAGTTGTCCTATTAGAGAGGCCCATATGACAAGGAACTAAGGACATCTTGTGGCCAAGAGTCAGTGAAGAATTGAGGACACTAGTCCATCAGCCAGTGAGAAACTGCTTCCTGCCAACGATCACGGGAATTTGACATCAAATCCTCGCCCAGTTGAGCCTTGAGATGGCTCTACCTAAGCAACACCTTGCTTGGGAGACCTTGAAGTCAAGGACCAGCTATGTAATGCCCAGATTCCTGCCCCACAGAAACTGGGAGATGATGAGTGTGTGTTGTTTTCAGTGGTCATATTTTGTGGTAACTTGTTAGGCCACAATAGCTAACTAAAACAGCTCCTTGGGACTCAGAAGCCAAAGAGGACAATTGGGGTTAAGTGTTTGCATAGTATCTGGAACATAGAACTCACCCTTTGAAGGTCAGCTATAGTCATACTCACCAACATTGTTATTGCCAATGATGCTGTAATTCTAAAGAGCTGAGAAAGACCCAGGTGATTTCCAACTGAAAGGTCTGCCCTAGGAGTTGGGTCCCACGAGCAGGTAAGTGGTAGAGTCCCAGAGTGACTCTTGCATAGTAAAGTAAGGAGGGTAGCACTCCTGGTGAGGTCTGCCCACTCATAGGGCTGGGCTCCTTTGTTTTAAACTGAGACTGGAAGGATGAATAAGACTGGGTGTTATGATAGGTTGGGCCTGCTTCCTGTGATCATGCAAGTATTTGAGTAAATACCTCTGTTCTTTCCCTCATCCAGTTCCAGGGAAGGATAATGCCCTATAGTCGTCAGATGGGTTCTCTCCCCCCAGTCCTTTTAAGAGGTCATCACCTGTGATTCCAGAGTGGTGCAGCTTTTTTTTTTTTTTTTTTAGCACTGGTGGTTTTTTTTGTTTGGGTGAGAAGTTTGGTAGGAGAGAGCAAGGAGGATGAAAGGACTCAGTTACTTTATATAAAATAAAGAGCAAGATCTTGAGCTCAGAAAAGTTCCGGAGTTTATCTGGGATGAGCTGGGGAATCAAGGAAAAAGTACAGGAGGATCTGTAGTTTCTGAAGAAAGTAGATGAGAAAGGGAAAAAAATCAATATGGAAATAGGAAATACTGCTGGGAGCCGCAACCTCCTTCATGACAACTGAGGCGTCCTCGTGAAAGACTAATGTTGAAGTTACATTTGTCTGTTTGTGTTGTTTATTATTACTGAATATGTGAGTAAGTAAATAATTTTATATATATATATTTACTGTGTCTCTGCTTCAGTCCTAAAGCACATGCATTACTGTTCTCTGAGTCCTCAAAAATGGTGATCATGACATAGCACAAACATTGAGAGAAAGCACTGTGGTCATCATCGGTCTGGAAGGGGCAGGACCCCAAACAGAAGGGCAGTTGTAATGACAGCAGAGAAAAGCAGGCCACAGCCTCATGGTTGGAGAAAAATGAAAAGAATCCAATAAAGAACTGGTCCCACACCAAAAGATCATCTTAAAGACTCCGTTTCCTGAGACGTTTGAGCCTTTGACCGGGCTTCATTATCCTCTGTCCACCTCCTTAGTATGCCTTGGCCCCCAGGCCAGCTTTCCGGTTCCTGTCCACCTCAGCACTCCCAGCGCTGAGTGTGAGAATGAGGGGCCAGGAATTCATTTACAGCTGGAAAAACTGAGAGAGAGGTTTCTGAGTCACCTGAGTTCATACCGCTTGAGGCTGATGGGAAAAAGAATGTCCTGGAAGAGTAAGGACAGAGGCCCTCCTTTGATGGAGAAATGTTCTGGGACCCTGTAGAAACCAAGAAATAGTCCTCCTGTCCCACTGCCCCATCAAGAGGTCCTTCTAGAAAATGTCTTGCTTTTAAACCAGTTTATTTATTCATTATTATAATTCTTAAAAATTCACCAATCAGCAAAAGTGCCTGACTTGGCAATAGGCAGTAATACATTATTTGGTTGACAGCAAAACTATCTTAAAACATAATCACTCTTTCAACATTGTTCCTTTGAGCATGACTGACCCATGAGCACTTCTGAACATTGAGTGCAGCTGAGTTCCACGCACTGTTTTGCCCTCCCCCTTCTTTTGGACTCTCCCGTGTGATACGTAAATGCCTTGGAGCTTCTAACTGCACTCCAGGTTTTGTTTACTGGACACATGGGCCAGTGCCCTTCTCTTGAAAACAGAAAAATCATATTACTTTGGAGGAGAAGCCAATGGGGACTTTGGAAGGAAGCTAATGGTGTGTAGAAGCTGTTGCACTGGAGAGGTCAAGAGCTGAGGGAGAGCAGCCAGATTCCAGAAGTTAAGTTTGGTTTAGGAAGTGAGGCCTTGTCCGGGGGTGGGGGCAGGCGGGTAGGTGAGATTGTGCGTAGCCAGCCATGTCACCTCGGTTTACTTTCAAGTGGTGATCACTGAGTGATTTCTGGATTAGCCTTTCACACGTGTGGGTTCACTGAGCACTGGTCACTTCCTTTGCCTTCTTGTTTTCTTTGCTTTTGAACCTTTCCCCCACCTCTCTTTTTCCCTTCACTCACTCAGGAAGATTTACATGAAGGCATTTTTAGATTGGCAGAGAATAAACAGCTATTCACAAAATTAGAGAGATGTACCAGCACGCGAGGCTCATACTCACCTTGGAATGAACCTAGTGAGTCTTTACGAAAGAGAGCACCAAGCAAGGCCAGCACTGGTAAGAGCTGTGAGGTACTCACTTAGATCACAAAACTTATGGGTTGCCAAAACACTTAATAATCAAGATAAATCACATTTTTGAACAATGTTCTTAAAAAATCATACTGGCCATCTGTTTCTGCAGGTGGAGTTTTACTGAGGAAATTGAGTCATGTCTATGGACCAAGCAAGAAGACAAATTCTGTTCTAGAAAGGGTTCAACTTCCAACTTAATCTACAGATCAACCAGAAAAGATTTAATTTCTTTGCAAATCTGTGGAAAACTTAAAAGAGGCTGGACCACTTTGGTTCAGAGCAGAAGCCTAAGGCAGGGCAGAATTGAATGATCAGCTCTGACACCACTTGGCATGGTGGTCAATGACTTGTAAATATGATATGGGTTTTATGCCCCCCCCCCATGAAATTCTCTTTAACATTGAACTTCTCTTGACAAAAATGACCCAACAGCAATGAGTATCCGTGGCCCTCAGATTATTGTCTCTGTCTACAATCCCACCAAAAAACCTAAACATCTTTGTTGAAGTGGCTGACTCTAGGGTTTGGGCAAAAGACCCAGGAGATGGAATGTTGAATGGGAAAGCAAGGAAGTGAATGAACACTCAGAAGTTATGCCTAAGAGGCATAGGAGCCACCTTGAAGAGGTCTCTGCTAGCTCAGTGTTTCTGATCCTCAGTACCAGTCACATTTTGAGCCAAATAATCCTGTACAGTAGGGACTTTTTCCTGTGCACATGCTGTGTTTAATAGCTTCCCTAGTCTTTGTCTACCCACTAGATACCTAGTCCTGGAAATCAAGAATGTCTACAGGCATTGCTAAATGTCTCCTAGGGATCAAAATTGCCCTTGCTTGAGGATCACTGCGCCAGCCCAAGATGGGACTATCCAAGCACCAAAATTTCAGAAACTGAAATAAATTGAAACAAATAAAATACATAAAAATCCCTAAGTTCATTATACCTCTTTAGCACTAAACAACAGCAGTCATCTCTGATTTTTTTTAATGTCCTTCTATCTATGTCCTTTGTTCCTTCTTTTATCAACTCTTTAAATGGATGTGGGAACTTTGGGAAATTTTATCCCCGCACTGTGTTCTGGAAGAGTCCCTCAGCCAATGGTCCAGCTCATTAGTTTAATATTCACCTGTGCCCATTTGGTTATTCAGGTCAACTTTTAAGGAATGGTGATTAGATCTTTAATAATCTAGAAGTCTGAGTGTTCTTTTCACATGGCTTCTGTCCTGTTTTATGGCCGCAGAAATCACCCTAGTGAATGAAAGTTCTGGTGATAGGCGCCAACTTTTAGGGTGTGTCCAATAGACTCTTACAGGTGTGAGGAAGGTGATTTTGGTTTGGAGAGTTTCTCTCCCCAGCATATGAGATCTGGGAACCTCTCATATCAGGAGGATCTCATGCTGTCTTTTTCTTGCCACCCTGATTCCTACTGTTGTATGTGTAGAATTATCAAGTTCTGCTCTACTTCTCTGTCCAGAGTCAGCCCTTCTGATAGGACAGCCCTCAGGTTCACTGTCTAAAGCAATTATGAGGCTTTAGCATGGAAGCAAACTCACTGTCTCCAGATGTTCAGCAGATGAAGGGCACAGGGAGATCATGACAGGCCCAGGAATAATGTGATCTTTTAATTTATTGACCAGATAATGATTGACAAGGCCCCTCCCTACACTGTACCAGTTAACCCTGAACTTGAAGTTCCTCTAGTTAGTGTACAAATAACTCTTAACTTTGCGGTATCCTTGCGGTATTATTTTTTAAGTTTTTCTTGCTCTGTCCATCCAATTTTGTTCTGTTTTCCAGGAAATCATCAAATTTTCTGATCTTCGATTGTAACTTTCCTTGTTTGGCATTTCAGTGGAATTTGGGAGGGAGAAAAAAGAAGACAGGTGTGCTCAATCCCCCAATCTGATCCCCAATATTATCCACATAGGTGGATATTATTTACAAAACTAAGATCAGACCAACTACATAATTGTGTATTTTACTGTTTTCATTAGAACAACATATGTTTTTGGAAACATTTTTCATGATTGCACATTTCTCTTTTGTTTTTTAAAGACTTGATTTATTTAGAGAAAGCACTTGTGTACGAGCAGGGGGAAAGAGAGAAAGAAGGAGAGAGAGAATCTCAAGCCGGCTTTTCACTGGACATGGAGCCTGATGCAGGGCTCAAACCCACGACCCTGAGATCATGACCTAAGCCAAAACCAAGAGCTGGATGCTTAACCAACTGGGCCACCCAGGCGCCCTATCATGATTGCAGGTTTTGTTTTGTTTTTTAAGGATGATTGCATGTTTTGAATTAGTCTTCATAGTTCATCAGGCCGGACTATAATTACTGATTTTCTTTATTTCCTCAGCACTGATAATAAGGTCCTTAGAGACAGAGAAAAATGTCATCCTAAAGGCTAATTGAAACATCTGCTCCATGTAGCTCTAAGTGCTCCTAACCTGTTCTGACTTTTTTTTTTCCCCCTCTTTCAGTTGAGTAGGTCAGAACCAAGGCAGAGCCTTGGGATAGAAGATGAAGGGAGAAGCAAGAAAGAAGGTTAGCTGGGGAGCAGAGAAGACTAATATAGACATTCGTGTTTTCTAACTTGATTTCCCCTCTCCTACTTTTTGGTGCTATTTGCAGAAGTGGATCCTTAGTTGGGTTGGGAACTGTGGATATTCAGAGTTTCCTTCGTCTTATCAAAGCCCTCAAAATGGGAACCTGTCTTTGGAGTACAATGCTTCTTTCAGCACATATCAAAATATGCATAAAGTATTTCGGAGGGGATGCGTTTCTACGTCACAGGTGTATTAACAAGTCTAAAGATGATGTTCATCTACCCAAGTCGCTCTTTACCACCCGAGAAGGATGAGTCATTCTGTGTTTACACCGAGGGACTGAAGTCACATCTGTTCGCAGCCAGGAGTGTCATCCAGTTGTGAAAATGCCATGACAGTGACTGTAAGTTCGCAGGGGATTGTGACACGCAGAGTGTCGTCTTTATTTATGTGTACTGGGACGAAGAGTTCGGTACACTTGAGCGAGTGCTGGAAATCAAAACAAAAAGGCAAAGGGCTCACAGAAATATTTTATCATCAAACCCAGGATAAAATTTTTCAAATTTTATAAATATAACTGAGATTGTCGCTGCCCATTTTCTATCCACAAAAACTGAAAAACAAATCCAGGGTCTTATTTTTTTCTTTCCTCTTTTTTAATACATCTATTTATTTAATATGAGTCACCGGTGTCTAGTACAGAGGGAAAAATGAATAATTCATTAAAAACAGTCCTATTTTTCAATGAGAAACTGAGGTTTAGTCACAAATTACTATCTCAACACATTCAATAGCCTCCCACACATTTCAAAAAAAAATCGATAAGGGCCCAAAATCAATAAGGGCCCAATTTTTTGAAATATGAGTGAAAGAAGGATGGAAGGGACATCTTGTCACTGATCCATACATAGGGAATAGTGGCTTAAATGGAAATATGTGTAGTTTATCACATTTCTCACTTTTCACATGGCTGGATGTGAAAAATATATCTAAAGCAATTGTTTTTGCAATGTATTGGGTTTCAGCATGTGCCATGTATTCATTTATTTGGTATGCCATTCATTTACTGTGTTTAATTCTAACAGCAACTTACAAGATACATATTAGCTCCGACTGGGATTGGAGGAGGCTGATTCCACGGAGGACCAGTGACCAAGGCCACTGAGAGCTGGTTGACTGTACAGCCTACACTCTTCACCTTACCTTACAATGCCTCTTGCCTCTGACTTTAGGGCTGGGAATTTTACGTGGTTTAGGGTACAAGTGATAAAGTTATGAATTGCTGTTTCCAACAGATTTTTGAAACAGTATTTACTGATCACCTCCCATTTATAAGTCTATCCCTCAGGATGCGCTAGGCTTTGCTTCATAGCAAACCACCCTAGATGTCAGTGAGTAAATAACAAAAGTTTATGTCTTGTTCACGGAACATGTCCATCATGGCTCAGCTGGGGATATAAGCTGATATTATCCCAGCTGAGGGAGAGGCTATTCTCCAGAACATTAAGAGTCATGACAGCCAAGAGAAAAGACAATACTGAAGGGTCTTGCCTTGGTGATTAGAATTTTGGCCCAACGTGTCATATACTGCTTTACATAGAACTCATTCGTGACCATGGGCCACATGTCTCTAACCAACCACGGGGGTCCAGGAAGACAAACCTACTAGTCCCAGAAGACTCCAATAGTTAGAAATATTTGGTGAGCACCACTAACTCCATCAACAAGTATGTAGCTAGGTTCTGGGAGGAAAACAAAGAATAAGACATGGTCTTTGCTCTTAGAAAGCTTACTGTTGAGTCAGGAAAAAAAAAAAAAAACTACCTTAATGCAAAGGAGTAAGTCAAGCTAGTGTGAGCATCAAGTGAGAGGAATACAGAGGAAAGAGTTTATTTTCAATTGATTTAATTTCACTGTTAATTTTAAGTGACAAGAAGCCTTTGCAGAGAACACAGAAGAGTGTTAAAAGCTTGAAGGGTTAAAAAAAAATAGCTTGAAGGGTTTGAAAGCAGTGAAGGGTATTTTGGGGAGAAAGCTATTCCAGCTAAGGGAACTGTGTGGAAGGGGGCTGGGCACATTCAAACATCGATGGGTATAGTGGTGGGAAAGGAGAGGCCAGTGGGTAAGGTGATCTGTGAAATCAGGGACAGGAAAAGGCACAGGGAAGCAGATCGTGCAAGTGTCCATGCCACATTAAAGAATATTTATTTTCCTTTATATTGAGGTTGCTATATTTAATCAGCACAATCTCAGAAACTCTCAGATGAATCAGTCTTGTCTCTAGTGAATTCACCATTCTTAGCAGGGTAAGTTCTTATGTCACTTAGAGCAAAATAATAACACTGTCAGAGCAGAATGCCTGGTATGTATCAGGTGATGGATAAAGATGGAAGAATGAATGAGTAGGAAGAAATTGGAGAAAAGCATCGTGTATTAATTCTTTGACAGTCAAATTCTGAATATCCACACCATTTTTTTAAAAGTCGGCTCCATGTCCAGTGTGGAGCCCAAGGCGGGGCTTGAACTCACCATCCTGAGATGGAGACCTGAGCTGAGATCAAAAGTCAGAAGCTCAGAGCCATCCAGCTGCCCCAACAGCTATTTTTTTTTTTAAACCAAGAGAGAAAATTCCTGCAGAGAGCTGCTCATTGGAAGCCTCAGTGAACTGTCATCCAATTCTACACGTTTAATGCCTTCTCTGTCTTCCTTTCTTCAGCCTATGGTATGTTAATTCTTTTAACATTTCATTTTAGGTTTGATCTTCCAATTCTTTAACCAAATCTGCCCTTTTTTCTGCAATTTTTTCTAGGCCCTCTCGAGTATCTCAGGATCTCAGAGCCTCCAATCCTGGACAGAAGTCACTAAATGAGAGCTTGCCCCAAACTTTCAGATCTGCTGGGGCCTCAGGGAGAGGGTTACACCTACTGCCTGTAGGTAGGCATTCTCATCTCGAGTCTGCAATCCCGTAGACTCAGTAAAAGGAGTTATACTAGGAAACGAGTAAAATTTAAAAAGCAATCACCCCCCCACCCCTCAATCCTGCCTAGGGCTATCAAAGAATACAGAACTTTCCAGTAGCGGAGGGATCTTGTCAGCCCTAGACTAGGATTTTACACCTCCTGGGAACAGAAGAGGGTGACCTGAAAGAATAGTATTAACGTGAGTTGGTCACAGCTGGGAGCTTGTCATGTTTATCCCAAAGTTCTGCTCTCCTTCCTTACGCAGAAAATAAAAAGAGGATCTCGTGGGTCAGTTAAGAGAAACCTTGCCAAGTACGTATAGCGGTCTGGGATTGGTGACAGAGGAACGAGGGGGAGAAGGAAGGAACAGAGAGCAGGACACCAGGAGTCCTCGTGCTGTCCCAGCCCGTGCGTGGAGGGGGTGGTCTGCAATCCTGAAGCTCTGAAAGCTCCCAGGTGATGCCAATGTTACGGGTCCCTCCCTGAACCACACTTTAACGAGCAAGCCATCTGGGTAACCGCTTCACCTGGCTTCTTCCTTGGTAGAGCCCTAAAAGTCAGGTGTTCACCCTACTGGATCCGGGGACAATAATCCCTCTGCAGCCTCGGGGAATGCGCGGGCGTTTGGTCCTCCGCCTAAGCCCATCACGGTGATTGTACCCCCTAAGTCACTGATTGGCTTAGGACGAGTCACGTGAACCCGCCAGGCCAATGAGGTAAAAGGTAAGGCTGCGGGGTGGGGGAGAAGAGGAAGCTGTGTTTTTTTGGCTCTGGGGAAGCAACGCAAGGTGGAAATTTGTACCTTCGTGGCTCCGGAGGTTTACCTGCTGAGCATGGGATTCTGGGAGCCGCTGTATACCTCTCGTAAGTGTAACGAAGGATCGCCCTGGCCCCTTCCACCTACCTCGCTGTTGGAACCTTCCTTTTTTTTAGGCACCACCTGCTCTAGTTGAGTCTTGAACAATAGAATCTGACCGGGCTCAATTTTGGACCCTCTTGTCTTCTCCTTCAGCGTTCCGCTATTGAGAGTTTTCAAACCGTTCAGACTGTAGGATAGTAACTCACTGTCAGGTCATTAAACCAACCCACAAGGCTGTGCCCCATGCTGGGAGAAAGAACAGTCTCACACCACATCACACGTGGCAGAGGTAAGAATTAGGGTGATTTTTGTTTGTGGCGTAGGTGTGATAGAAAATGTACTTCTTATTAGAGATCCTCATAGGAAAAGTTGGAGGGCTACGGGTTTCTGTGCTTTCATATGTTGCTATGGTTCTCAAGCTTCTCTCCCTGTTTTTACCTGCCTATCTTTACCAGTTCTAAACCCTCACCTTCCTCTGCCTACCCCACAGGTGCAGCCAGAAAGCTCAGCAGTCCACAGCCCCTCTGCTCACCCAACACCCACTCCAAACCTCCTCCCCCTCCTGGCTTCTTGCATCAGGAAACCCACAGCCATCCACCCCCCACCCCCCCAAGGCAAAGTGAACCCTGGGAGTCATTCTTGGCCCTTAGCAACCAACAGTACTGTCTCCACATTTTGTTTCTTTCACTCCTATGTCTCTTTCAAAAAGTATCTTTCTCACCTCCTCATTAGTGCTAAGGTTTTGATCAAAGCACTATCCTTTCCCTACCTAACTCAAGCTTTCCTGGCTCCCCTTAGCCGCTTCCCCTTTCCAGTCTGGGGCCGCAGCCAGAGGGACCAATTAACCATGTCACTTCTGGGTCAGATTGAAGGGTGAAGCCACCAATCAATAACTGGGTGGGGAAGGAACTCAGTAACTGGTCCCTACTCTCTCCCCTATGGTGCTCCTACTTCTCATTTAGGGTTGCCCTCAACCTTTCCTTCCTACTCCATTGCCTCCTGTTTGGGCCCCTGGAAATGCTTTTCGGAAACTCTCTTCTATCTCTTAATGCATCAAACCTTTATTGACATCTCAGAAGGCTCGTAACTCCTTAAGAAGGCTTTCCTTGGCTCCTGGATAAGATTAGGTCCTTCTGGCATACAGTGGAGCATAACTGGAATTCCAGTTATATTTACAGGTTCTAAGATTCTGAGGTCTTTTCCCCCTGAAGACTCTAAGCTTCATCCAGGCAAGGCCCGCATCTGCTTTGTCTCTGTGCCCCGGAGCCACAGCACCAAGCCCGGGAGCTGGTACAGGGCAGCAGCTTGCTTTTCAAATAGATAAAAGGAGTGTTCGAATAGACATTTCTTTAATTATGAAGACTGCTTGCGATATTCCATTTTATTAAAGAACAACCAGTTGCCTGCAAGTGGGATGTTGCCAATTGAAAATCTCTGGGAGGTTTGGACCTGTTTAATATTCCACAGAAGGTCTGGCAACCACAGCTGCAGGTCGTGTGTCCCCCAGAAGCCTGTATGTTCACGGAGAGGCTGATTTGGCGACACTCATCTTGACCATAGGATCCTGGCTAATCAGATTCCTAAGTGTTTCACTCTCAAGTTGACCTAGCTGCCTATTTTTCAGAACCCACATTATGTGACTTCGTGACACCAGAAATGGTGTGGTTCTCTCCCATTTACGCTGCCCTTTGTCCTTTTTCTGTCCCTTCTGCTCCCCTGCCCGGCCTGCTAACATGTCAGGCCCCTGACTTCTGATGGCGAGGCTCCGCTTCCTCCTATAAGGAAACAGGACACCTGGGAGGGGGGAGCTCAGGGGATGCTGCCCTAGTGACCTTGGCCTTTCTTTGGAGTTGAGAATTAAAATAATGAGTTTTCTCCCATTGCTTTTAAGTAATATAGTTAAATATTACAGTGTGGTTGACCCCTGCCTCCCCGCATCTCCCCTTTGACGTGATTCGGACTTGTGCTGACGGGTCTGCTGACCAGACAAACGTGGTCGAGCTGCAAAAGGAGGAACAGGAAAAGAGACACATTATACTTTACTAAAGAAAAAAAAAATTGCACGTGCCCCAAAGGCTTGGGACAGGCCATGGGGGTTCGCGTCCTGCGCCCCGCAGACACGGCCGAGGCCGCACCTCCCGCAGGGCCCGCCTTCTCTTGGGCTCCAGCCAGTGCAGTAGCCAGGGTCAGTGTGGACACGGTCCTGTGCAGGGGAGGAGCCGCACGGCCGGTTCTCTTTCCAGGCAAGGCTGTCAGGGCATCAGGAAGGGGTGAAGTCTCATGTCCCCTCACTCCCCCCTACCCTGAGCTGAGACTCAGTCAGCATCTCCAACATTGAAGCCCCAGCCGGGCCCCACAAAGGCACGCACGGTCGCTGTGCTCCTCTCCGGGCTGCTGGCTAGAAGTCCGTGCCCTCAGCCCTGCGGGAGGCTGTGGGGGGGGCACCTCTGCTGGTGCAGTAAGTTCAAGTTGTAGTCAAGTCTCCAGCTGTATTTCTCTTGCTCTGTCCGTGGAAGCTTTGGGGAGACACAGTCCTGAGGGAGCTGCTGTGCCCTCCGCTTCAGGGGTGATCCCTGCCGTGGTGCACGGGTAAGCTCCAGGGAAGTCCTCTTGCACACTCGCTTTCTCTCTTTTAATATTGTGTTTGTCAGAGAGAGGGCACAAGCAGGGGAGGGCATCAGGCAGAGGGAGAAGCAGGCTCCACTGAGCAGGGAGCCGAGTGTGGGACTGGATCCCAGGACCTTGAGATCGTGACCTGAACCCAAGGCAGATGCTTCATTGGCAGAGCCATGCAGGCGCCCGGAATTCCTTCAGCTCCCGATGACCACTGTGCCTCTGGGTCCTATTTACTTCACTTCCACTTAATGTTTCACAGTCTCGCTCTTACTCTCCCTCTCTTTGCTTGGTCCTGACTCCTTGGCTCTCATTCCTCTCCTCCCTTGTTCCGGTTGAATATTTTTTGGTGAAATAAATGTTTCTCTGTCTTCACATGCTTCCTGGATGAGTGAGTACCAGGCTGTCTATGTCAAGCTAGAGCAGACTTGGCTTATTTACACCGGGGCCCTCGGGAACAGACTCGGAGATGGAGAGCTGCACAGAGCAGGGTTCAGAGGAGGACCCCTGAAAGAAGTGCAGAAGGTGTCCTCAGGCTGGGTAGAAGAGGCCTGAGCCAAGGCTGCAAGGAGCTCCGGAGTGGGATGGCCCTCCAGAGGTGTCCCGCATGGAGGCCAAGGGCCAGCTGCCTCAGGGAGATGGCTTCAGGGGAGAGGGGTTCTGGGGGCTGGCGGCTGTTCCGAGCTTGCCCACAGGGGCCTTGCCAGCAGCTGGAGGGGGTGCTCCGACTAGGTCTCAGGGCCTACCCCTGTGTGTGCTACAAGGCTCCTGCCGGTCTTGGGTTTTCCCCACAAAAGTGGGGAGGGGTAGGGAGATAAATTCTGCAGAGCAATCTAGATACTCGGCTTATCTTGAAAAATGAGAAGAACCAGCAGACCGGTCAGAGTCCAGTCAGGGAAAGAAAATCCCACTGGGTGTTGCAACAGAGATTTAATATGGGGGACTGATGAGACCAGTGTTGGCCAGGCTGACAGGATAAAAAGGGATGTGTAGGAATTAAGGGCAGGAAGGAGCCCCCCTCCTGGAGCTGCAGGAAGAAGGGACCCAATGGGGGTTAGCAGAATCTAGAGGATCCAAGAATGGGGTGTGCAGAGTGGGGCCCCCTGAGAAAGCACGCCCCAGTAGCTGTTGGTACTTTTGTGGTTGCAGCCGGGCTGGGTCCCGAGAGGGGAGGAGAGCTGGGATCCGACACCAGCTCCTGCTGCTGGGGTGAAGGGGGCACTTGCGGTGAGGCGGGTGACTCCGGCAAGCCAGCTAGCCTCCTGGAGACCCTTGTGCCCACCTCAGGCCAGCTTGGTGCCCTCTGGTGCCCCCTGCTGGCAGAACCTAGCAGAAAGGCCCAGGACAAAGGAGACCCGCCCAGTGCAGCTGGACAGAAAGCAGACTAGGTAAGATCTTAATACCCGGCGGTCTAGCAGTTTGGTGCCCATGGTGGGGCTGAGTACCCACCAAGGAGATGGACCTGAGCCACCTTTTTGGAAAGGGACGGATGCCCTCAGTGCACTCGATGCCCCCCTCCCCAGTGTCTCATTCACTGACCTTCCCAGCCAGTTCCTGGTGGGCCTTTGCTACCCTTGTATGAAAATACTGCTCTCTACCACCACCCCAAAGATCCAGACCCTTTTATGAGAAGGGATCCCAAAATGAGCACGAGATTTAAAGCTGAAAACTGTCTCCACTACCCCCTCCTGCTGCTGTTTGATCTGGGACTAAATTTCTCCTGTGTCCCTGCCCAAGCCGCAGGCAGCCGCCACCCCCGCCCCTGTAGATGAGAGAGGTGTGAGGGCTTCCCATTCTGGATGTTTCTGGAACTTACATGCACCACTCTGCCGCTGTCACTCATTTACTTGTTTTGTTTCCCTCCTCCTCATTCTCCTGTGAAGAGAGGGCTTTTCCACCCTGGGCAGCTCAGCAAGTTTCCACCCAAGGATTCCCTTGAGACAGAGTGAAGCCCTAAGTGGAATAGTTTTCCCTCGGTGTGGATTTTTGGTGGGGGGAAGAATTGATGAAATCAGGGCTTGGCAAAATGGTCACATTTTTCTGGTCTTTAAGAAAGGCTACAGCTGTTCTAGCAAATTAGTAGATAGCATCGAAGCCGATATTTGTTTTGAAAATGAAGATTTTGGAGCCCAGAGCAGGGACCTAAAGGTTATAAGTCTTGAGTGCCTTGCAACTTTGAGGGGCCTGGAGCAGCTGGTAGGGGAGGCGGCTGAGGGCGCTGGGTCAGAAGAGCACAGTGTGGCTCAAGGGGCCTGGCTCTGGCTGCCTATCCCTCCTTATGGGCCAAAGTCATGGTCCTACCACCCCGAAGCTCAGGGTCCTGACCCGTAACCTGAGGGGGGAATGGATTCTGTGATGTCTCTTATTTCCCTAAGGTTTTCAGGTATTCAAATGTGAAATATGCTTCTCTCCTTAGGTGCCCCAGCGAGGAGCAGATTCCCTGTATCATCAGCCCTTCCGCCGTCACTTGTCACGGGTGAACGTCCTTTGTCACCCCGTCCCCGAGCCTGCCCTGGCTCAGCTGAAGCAAGAACACGAGAGAGCCTCTGTGTACGCTTTTGGTCCAGCCCAGACCTAAGGTATGTAAAGACATGACTTCTCTCTGCTCTCAAGATGCGACCATGGACCATAATGATGAGAGTACCTACCATGTGCCAGGCTTCCTGTATGTTCTGTCTCAGTCTCCGAGGCTTTTCTTACCGTGAGCTGTAAAACTGAGGCTCAGGGCACCTGGATGACCCAGGGCAAGGAAGGGACAACATGGGATTTGGAATCCAGAACACATCCTGAGGAATTAGGTTTAAATGTCCTTGATTCGTCAGGATTATGTAGAGGAGAAGGTCTCACTGTGGCATTAATGAGTATTTTAAGTTTTACTTTTTTTATTCTCTGCTTTGTCTTTAGGTTTCAAAGATTTCGGTGTTTTGTTTTTTTGGTTTTTGTTTTTAAAGATTTTATTTATTTATTTGACAGGGAGAAACACAGCCAGAGAGGGAACACAAGCAGGGGGAGTGAGAGAGGGAGAAGCAGGCTTCCCGCCAAGCAGGAAGTCCGATGTGGGACTTGATCCCGGATCTCCAGGATCCTGACCTGAGCCGAAAGCAGTCGCTTAACCAACTGTGCCACCCAGGCGCCCCAATTGTTTTTTTTTTTTTTAACCTCTGTAACATCTGCTTCTCTTCCCTCCCCACTTCCTCTTAACAGAGAGAGAGCACATCTCTGACTTTGGCAGGCCAGGGAACCCCGCTAGAAGTCAATGACATTGTTTTGGCCATGTTGTGTACATTTTCATAGTTACCTCCTATTTATGGCAAGTGCTACTGAGTTTCCATTTACAGGTAGAGACATGGGTTTCTTTCAAAATAAACTCAAGTTAAAGAACTGCATGGAGGGGGGGCTTGGGGAGCTCCATCGGTCAAGCATCTGACTCTTGATCTCACCTCTGGTCTTGATCTCAGAGTCTTGAGTTCAAGGCCCACGTTGGGCTCCACATTGGGCTTGGAGCCCACTTACAACAACAACATGCATCAAGTAAAAAAAACAAACAAACCCTAATAATGAGATGGTATTTGGTTGTAGCAAAGAACACGAGGCATCTTACGTCGCCTTTCTGAACATCTGGACAGTGTCTTGGTGATGTGGGTACATGACCCCGAGAGCAGTTTGCCCTTTGCTTCCTGTGGGTCTCCGGAGGAAAGGCTCTTCGGGCGAGCCATGACAGCCGGGCGCCTCTAACTTGTAACTGCGCATTTACTGGTAATAGTTGTACCCTGTTTCCTGGTGTTCTGGAGAATCGCAGAGTTTGGGGAGATTTTACTGTAGTCTGTGCTGATTAGCGTGCAATTTCTCCTCTTTAATATTCAAATTGTGTTTCTTACTCTAAGGAGCTTACAGCCTTTGAAGTTCTTTATTTTTATTTTATTTTATTTATCTATTTGACAGAGAGAGAGATCACAAGTAGGCAGAGAGGCAGGCAGAGAGAGAGGGGGAAGCAGGCTCCTCTCTGAGCAGAGAGCCCGATGCGGGCCTCGATCTCAGGACCCTGAGATCATGACCTGAGCCGAAGGCGGAGGCTTTAACCCACTGAGCCACCCAGGTACCCTGAAGTCCTTTATTTTTAACATGCTTCCCTGTTGCTTCCTCCTCCGCACACCCTCAGGCCCCAGAGAGCAGCCTTAGGGAATAACCGGGAAGAGTAGCATTCTGTCGGAAAGCGTGGTCTCCGGAGCAGCACAGTCAGCACTCCCGGGGAGGGCAGCTTGTCAGGCACCCCGTTAGAACTACTGAATCCAGGGGCACCTGGGTGGCTCAGTTGGTTAGGCGACTGCCTTCGGCTCAGGTCACGATCCCAGAGATCCGGGATCAAGCCCCACATCGGGCTCCCTGCTCGGCAGGAGGCCTGCTTCTCCCTCTCTCACTCCCCCTGCTTGTGTTCCCTCTCTGGCTGTGTTTCTCTCTGTCAAATAAATAAAATATTAAAAAAAAAAAAAAAAAAAAAAGAACCACTGAATCTGGAGCTCAGCGGAGAGGTCCCAGCAGGTCCCACACAAGGCCCGGCTTGTGTTTTAACAAGACTAGCAGGGGATGCTGGGGCATACTATTGGGTCGTGGACCCACCAGTCCGGAGGAAAGGCAGTTTGCATTTTACACAGTACATCTGTCTAAAAATACTTCTGCCTATGAGGACCATAGACACAAGTGAACAGAGTAAGCATTAGTTCCCTTTTACGGCTTCCCTTTGCATGCCGAAGAAGGTGAACATAATCCTCTTCTCGGCTAAAGAAGGACAACTTGCCCATCCTGACTCTATTCTAGGCCCCCCACAGTGTTCTTGACTCAGAGAGAGTACGGAAGAAGAACCTGTGATGGTTGTTTCTGCAGCTCAAGATGTAGGATCTGACACAGAAGAGGATTCCCACGGAGAGTGGCGGTCCGAGAGGTTGTGCTGGACCACTCCCAGCTCGGCTCTGGGATGTGCAAGGGAGGGCACGCTGGAAGGGAAGCAGAGCGCGTCCATGTGTTGGTGAAGGGGCTGAGGCGGCGGGGGGGGGGCGGGGGGGGGCGGGGGGGGGCGCCCTTGCTCTGATGACGGTGTTGCAAAGAGGCCAGGCTTGGGCATCTACTCTCCTTAGCCATGGTTTTAGCCCTTCGTGGCTCTGCAACCCATTCATTGGATGAAACTCACTCTGTTTCTCCTCACCTCTAGATCTCAATAAAATAAAAGACACTATTTTTTCTATGAAGTTGTTTTTGAAAGACGCCTAATCCCACAAAGGAAAGAGGGCCTGCCTTTCTCCCTCACCCTTGTGTCTCTGGGCCTGGAATACTGACTACCTCATAGGCGATAAATATTTGAAAGTGTCAGTTAGGTTAGTGTATTAAGTAGGTGAAAGGTAGGGCAGGAAAGAGCCAGAGGCTGATACTCCCTGGGCAGTATCTTGGCCAATCCGAGGACATCCGGGTAAGTGTGAAAGTTTGGCGATCAGGCGCCAGGAGTCGGGCAGAGCTGAACCTACATGGGATCAGGGGAAGAAAATGAGGGTAAGGATAGTCTGGGAGGGTGTAAATTGTGCGTGAGCTCTATGAGCTAATACTCAGCAAGTACTAGTCCCAATTATCTGCCAGGTACCTCCTCTAAGAGGCACTTGGCATTTGGTAGCAAACAAACAGACAAAAATCTCTGTAATCTTGGAGCAGGTAGCAACTGCCTCCAGAGGGAGTATTAATAATAGCTACTTAATGATGTAATAGTATCAATTGGGGGCTCCTGGGGGGCTAAGTCAGCTGAGCATCGGGCTCTTGATCTCTGCTCTGGTCTTGATCTTAGGGTCGTGAGTTCAAGCCCTGTGTTGGGATCTATGCTGGGCATGAAACCTACTAAAAAAAAGATTGTCAATAAAATAAAAATAATATCAGTTAATGATTGCTTACCACCTTCCAGGCAGTGTCGCCCTTAGCTCACTCAGACTTCACCGCCTGTGGGTGGGAAGTCCTTTGTGTGCTTCTGTTCTTACACGAGGTCTCACTTTTTCCAGGGTCACTCTTTAGACCTTGGCTTTGGGGCACACACGGCTTGGGAGTGAGTAGAGAACCAAAGGCCTGGAATAGTGCATTTCCACGTGGCTACCTCACCCCTTAGCACTCGTCACCAGAAGACTGCATTTAATGGGATGATGGGGCTTTTGGCACCACGTTTATATGAAAAATGAGCTGTAAAAAATGGCTTCAAAACAAGGAACATCAAATGTTTTTATTTCTTGGTGTGTTGTCAGGAGAACATCAACAGTGAAGTGTGCTATAAATTCTTTCAAAAACAACTTCATAGAAAAAATAGTACTGCCCAATTGACACGAATTTGGTGGAAAATTCCAGCCAGATGGTGATTACTGAAACAAACAAAAAACCTTCCAGTTAAACAGACATATACATTCTTGTGTAACAGTTTCCATAAAGCAGTTAAATGTATCCATACAGAGAGAGATTCCAGCCAAAAGTGCCCTTGCCCCAAGAGTTCTCCTAAAAGCCAAGTCTTTCAGAAATTTTCAGCTTTATCCAGGGGCTCTTCCTAGTGCTCATATCTTCTCCACCTAGAGTTTCCTCTGCTGAACTAACCTCATTTATTTAGCCACTAAGCTGACAGAGGGTTATGAAGCCTGTGCTTGGTCCCCAGTGCTGGGAACACAGCAGCACATGGGATACGAGATGGAAAGACAGATCCTGGACACGTACATCTCAAGCCTTCAGAGTTGCTCCAGAAAATAAGACCGTATTTTCCACTCCCCGTAGGCAAAGGTCTGCCTGGAGAACCCTTCCCCTGCCTCTGTGTGGGCCCTTCCCTACAGTGGCTGAGACCCGAAGCATGCTTTCCCTTCAGACTGTGAGCCCCTCCCAGCTGCAGGGTGTGGGACAGTCCCCTCCGGGTGTGGCTTGGAGGTGGTCGTGAGAAGGGCCGTCCTAATTGGCGAGGGCTCCCATCAGCCGCACCATGCCCCATTCAGCTCCTTTTCCGCCGGCTCTTTCTCATCCAGGAGCCCCAAAATCATACGGTCCGGCCTCACTTGGGGTCACCTTGAACCAGGAGAAGTTGGGGGTCTGAGAGGTCCAGGCGTTCTGGGATTCAGAATTCCCTGCTCTGTCAAAGACTGTTTTAGTGATTCTACAGTTGAGGAAGAATTGGAGCATTCCTTGGGGAACTTCACTCTATTTATAACATTGTCTCTATGGGAAAAAGTGTTCCAAGCGACAGTCAATTTAAAACAGGATTCTGAGATCACAGCCTTTTCCATTGCCGGAGGACTGCTAGTAACTGTTTCTTCACATGTAGAGATTACACTGAAATTTAAAAAAGAAAAAAAAAATTGCATCTAGAATAAACAAAGAGGAAGGGAAAAGCAGATGTCGCTTCTTGAATTTTTTTCGTGAGTTTTTAAATCAAGTGATTCTTTTTGTAAGAAACCATGTTTATTTCAGTTGGTAACACTGATGACTTACTGTTCACTGGCCACTGAATTAGAGTCTGTATATGTGTGATCTCATGCCATCTTCACAGTAACCTGAGATGTATAAAAAAGAATATGAGCCCATTTGTGGTGCTTAGCTGTTGACACCGTAGAAGCCCCGGCCTTCTGCCCCACATCTTGAGAAGCTGGTAAAGAAAGCTCGGGTGTCCCCTCCTTTCCCGTGGGCTGGAGGTTGTCACATAAACTCCACTTGCAAGCAGGAATCCTCCTCTCAAACTCCAAAACCAGCCCCCTTTCCCTGCTCCCCTAAACCATTCTTGTACCTGTGTGGCTACCCACCTTACTCTCCCCCAGAAAACCCCAGAAATTCAATGACTTAGAAAGCTTTTTAGAGCCTCATGGCATCTGTGTGGCATCATCATTCTCAACATCCAAACCACATTTTGGGTGAAAGGTCCAGCTCACCCCTGAGAGGCGACCGCGGCAGGTGGATACGGTGTTCACTGTTCGGCCATTGAGGACATCGAGCCTCAGAGATGAAATCGCTTGCCCGAGGTGATAGAGCCAGATAATTGGGTCTTCACCAGTCTGCTGTCATCTTGCTTCAGGTCAGATGAGTTTTTCTGAAAATTAAGCATCTAACTCTTGGTTTCAGCTCAGGTTATGATCTCAGGGTCCTGGGATCGAGCCCCACATCAGGCCCTGCATTTGGCAGGGAGTCTCCTTCAGGATTCTCTCCCTATTCCTCTGTCTCCCTCTTTCACTCTCAGATAAATCTTAAAAAAAAAAAAATTAGTGCACAGAGTTGCATTGAGGGCTCATACCTCTTGCTAATATTTAACATCTACCTGTCTCGAGCCCATTTTATGCATTAACTCATAGTATCCTCTTGCCCCTCCGTGAGCTAAATACCATTGTTATTCCAATTTGTGTAGATGAAGAAACTGAGTAACAGCACACATAACTGAGGCAGAATCAACCCACTAAGAGATGATAGTGCTTGGACTTGAACCCAGGCTTTGTGACTCCGAACTGGTATTCTTAGCCACAGGGCTCTTGTTTGGTGTGCAAATAAGAAAGCTGATGATGAACCTAGGGTAGGAGGGTTGTATTCTTGCCGCTGGGTAGGTGGACAGCCCTTGTTTAATACAAGGAAAACCTGTATTAATGACATACTCCCTGCTTTTGTTCGTGCTCTTGATTACACATACGTACTCCCTTGGTACTGTAAACTTCTAGAAGGAAAAAGCCAATAATTTGTTGTCTCTGCCATCCCTGTGCCCCCAATAACCAGGAGACTGCTTATTAGACAGTGAAAGCTCGACAAAGGGCATTCAAATTGCTTAAAATCAGTGGGTGTTGCAGAGCGAGTCTTCGCTTCCAGCCTCCATACCGTGCTACGGGTTATTACAAATAGGCCAAGACTCTTCAGCGATCGCCATGGAAACTCTCTAGAATCCCTGTTCTCTGTCTTGGGCCATCTGTCTGATTAAATGTATAGCAAGGAAAAGAATCTGTAATTTCTCCTTGGAAGGAGCCCCAAATTCGCCAGGAAAGTATATATTTTTCAACCATCTGCTTCCCCTCCAGGCTTTCCAGCAACTTCTCTGCAGCTAATAAATTGTACGAAATTTTTCACAGCTGATTCACTATACATGGCTACTAGCTCTAGAAACCCAGTTCTTTGGAAGGGTGGGGAAAACTATGAATCAAAGAAAATCACGGATTGCTGCGCTGAGGGTTGGCCCGAGATGTGCACATTACTTCATTCTGCACACTGCGGGCAAGGTGGGCTGCATTTAAATCTTGGCCTCAACCTCATCTTTTTCAAAAGCCTTGGTTCAGTAGCTGGGAAAATTTGCCCACGAACAGTGCTAGCTAATAAGGCGGAGCTGTCAGAAGATAAAGGAGCCTCTGAAGAACTTTGAGGAACCAAACTTGATGTTACTTGTCAAATATGGTCACTTCTCTGAGGAAATAGATGAAAGCTAGAGGCTGTGGTGTGTGAGTCACAAAATACCTCATTCAGCTTGGTGGTTTTCGATCTGTGCTCCAAGGAACCCCTGAATTCCTTCTGATTTCCCTCTGGAGCTGCCAAAGGAAAGAGGTGAATGCAATCTTCCCTAGACTCATCTCTCCAACTTTCCCAGAACACCTCTATATTTGTTTGGTTTTCACCTGAGGATTCTCATAAAACTGATTTTAACAAATAGTCTGAGGAACTCCTGATAGAGTCTAGCTTCTTCGTTTTAGGCTTGAAGACATAGAACCCCAGAAAGCTACATGATTAGCTGAGGCCTCAGAGGTATTCAGAGGGAGCCAAGAGTAGAACAGTTCTCTGATTCCCCAATCTAATATTCTCTCGTTGGTCTTTTTGGCTGGAAATATCATGTTAATGCACATTGGCCACTCAAGGATAGAGTTCTGAAATATTTTCTCTATCCGCATCCTGAAATTCATTCTCTTGCTGATTAACACCTTGATCCTCTCACTTTATTTTCACCTGGCCGATTGCACGGGCTGCCCAGAACAGATTTTTCCAACAACATCCTCATTGCTCTTCAGGTAGCTAAATAGTGCTCATTTCCTGAAAATTCCCAGTACACTGTGTCCTGGAAGAAAGAATCTGCAGAAGCCTATCAGCAATGTTCTAGGTCTTCACAGTGCCGAGAAATGGTCCTCCACTTCAAAGAAAACACTTTTTATTTAAGGCGCCGGAAAATCTTAAACTCTCTCTTTTACAGAAGTTAGATAGCTAAATTCAGCAGGTTTCCTGGGAGAAAAAAATAATAATAGAGATAAGCCTCTGTTGTCTTTGTTAAATGGAACAGGTTCCAGGTAATAACACTGGAACTGGAAGAGACCATGGTGATGGTTTCTGGTGCAGGAGAATCTATGGTTTGCTGTATCCACCACCACCACCACCATCATCATCATCTTCATCACCATCATAAGCATGGCTGCCATGTCTTGAGCACTTACTGTGGACCCAGCAACTGTGCTAAGCTCTTGACCAGCACTGCCATTTAGACTCCAAGACCCCTCTGGGTATTGTTATTCCCTCGGTCTTTGGGTGTGGAAATTAAGGTTCACAGTGGTTGAATCAGTGCCCTGGTGTTGCACAACTACATGGAAGGTCAGTCACTCTTTCTTCCATGGATGGTGACTCCCAGCCTCCCGGAGCTGCTAAATGGCAGATTCAGGAATCACATCAGGACTGTCAGGATCCAAAGCCCAAGTTCTAATCACTTATGCAACCATGTGCTTCAGAAATCCATACGTGTCCTCAGACTCTGTGAGTCTTGTATTGATATTTGTTGATAATCATGAGTCAAGAAGGAAGTGAGTTGGCTATTAATTAGTGGGTGTGACTCCAACCCAAGACAAGTTTCTAAGGAGACTTTTTTCATTCTGATTTTTCCCCCCAGATATCAAATAGTTTTAGTTTCATGGTATAATTTTTTTTTAATTTTTCAGTTTGAAGCAATTTTAGATTTAGAGGAAAGTTGCATTAGAGTGAAGATTTCCCACACACTTGTTACCAGATTCAACACTCACTCCTGTTTTGCCACATGTCTTTCTCTGGTTGGTACTCTCCCCCCACCCCCGTATAATATCACATATATAATCATACACATATATACCATATATAATCATACACATATACATTTTAGTTGTTCCTCATATGTGGTTCCTGGGAACCAGAGTCACCTGAGTACTAGTTAGAAATGCAAATACCTGGACCTTACCCCAGAATGCTAACCCAGAAATCCTGGGATGGCAAGATTAATGACCCTCCAGGGAATTCTGAGGTTCACCCAAGTTTGAGAACCAGTGGCCTATGGAAGAACATTTGGTGGGGAATTTTTCTAAGCCCTTGTTCCTTTTCTCACAAAAGGAGGGAAGTTGGGGCAAGTTGGGAGGTATAGTAGTTTTTCTAGGACTGACCATGGCATAAAAGATATCATTGTTGAGTTCTCCAGCCCACTGATTTGATTCTATATGAAGGGAATCTATGGGCTAACAGAAGTCCTAGGACTTAGTGTTCTCATAAAGATTCAAATAGGACTTTCCAAATTACTACCTGGAGTGGATTCATTTCTGTGTACTTAATCCCTCCAAAACTGTCATACTCATACAAAAGAGTCCTTGCAGAAATACAAATATAATCATCATTACTGAGAATCTTAGTGATTAAATGATGCTTACTAAAGTGGCATACTATACTTTTTAGAAGATGAGAGTTTGAATTCAATCTCTGCTTTCTAGAAAGCAGTTTAATAAGGCTGTCCAACTTTGAAGTGACAGATGAAATCATCAACCATATAAAATTCACATTTCTCCCTTTAAATAAGTGATTCAGAGTTTATGACCTGCAAAGTTAATATTCCCAGCTTCAAACTGTGTGTGTGTGTGTGTGTGTGTGTGTGTGTGTGTGTGTTTGCAAATGGAGCCTTAGTCTTACGATAGGTTTGCATGGTTACCAACAATTATTTATTTCTGTAGTTAGAGTCAGTCATTATAAGAGCATAACTGTGTATATACAGCAAGGAATAAACTTCCATAGAAGGAACCCTGAAAAACATATCTTTGGACTATTAAAGTCTGAGTATATCTCTATGAAGTAGTCTCTTTGGGGAGGCTTCTTCTCAGTTAATATGACATGAAGCCATAATAACTAAATTATAAAGCCTAGATGAGCCATTTGTTTCAGACAGAAGTCTGTGAAGAAGAAGAGGGGGAGAAGGCAGACTAGGGGCAGTTTCTGAGGGTTTTAAAGTGAAATCTGACCTGTATTTAGAATTTGTGTGTAGAGAGGGAGGAGGTTTAAGAATCATTTCCTGGGATTCACAAGCTATAGAATGGGAATGGTGTTTATGTATGGTTATTCTAAAACTTCAAGGAATTCTCTTTCACAACATCTCTCAAAGATGAGAGAGCAAATGAACAAAGGACACAACCTAATATATTTTGGGATTTTTATTCCTCCTCCACAGGCAAAGTAATTTTTTTGGAAACTGACCATTCTCATAAATCCCCTTGTAATCTTGATACTATGTCTCCCAACAATCCTAGCCATCGGCTATAGTTAAAGTCTTGCAACCCCCTCCTCGAATTACCCCGCTGCAGCTCTCTCTCTTTAGAATTGACTTTAATATTTGGCAACTCCTTTCTCCCTAACTTCGGGTCCCAAATCCAGCATATGAAGTCCTGTTGCACATGGTATCTTATGAGACGCACCCCAGAAATACCACGTTTCTGATAATAACCCTTGACTTATCGGTAGACCTTTTATGACAATGTAATCACAAGAGCTCTGAACTTGAGATCCAGAAACCTGAATCTGAGTTTGGGTTTGGCCACTAATTAGTTTGTAACCTGGGGTTCATGCTAAAGCTCATTGTCCTCATTTGAAGATGAGGAGGCTGGAGTAGGTGACCTAGAAAATACTGTTGACCACTCAAATTCTATCACGATTTTTCCCCAGTTTTATTGAGATGTAATTGACATATAACACTGTATAAGTCTAAAGTAGACCCTATGATGACTTAGCTGTGATGTGACATGGTTATTACAATAAGTTTTGCTAACATCTGTCATCTCATGGAGACATAATGAAAATGTTTTCTTTCCTTGTGATAAGAACTCTTAGAATCTACTCTTTCAACAGCTTTCTATTATATAGTAGTAGTAGCTATAAGTTATCATGTTGTGTGTTATATCCTTAGGACTTATTTATCTTATAACTGCAAGTTGGTGCCTTTTGATTACCTTCTTCCAATGTCCCTCTCCCACCCAGAAACCACAAGTTTGACCCCCTTTTCTATGGATTTGGTTTCTTCCTTTTTTTCTTTTTCTTAAGATTCCACATGTAAGTGTGATCAGACAGTAATTTATCTCTCTCCGGACTTACTTGAATTACCATAATGCCCTCAAGGTTCATTCATGTTGTCGCAAGTGACAAGAATTCTTTTTTTTATGACTGAATAATATTGTTGTGTGTGTGTGTGTGTGTGTGTGTGTGTATCACAACTTCTTTATCTATTTGTTGTTGATGGGCCCTTAGATGGTTTCCCTGATAAGGTTTTTGTATGAGCATGGGGGTGCAGAAATCTCTTTGACATAGTGTTTTTCTTTCCTTTGGATATATTCCTGGAAATGGGATTATGAGACCATATAATAGTTTTATTTTTTTTTTTGAAGAACCTCCATACTGTTTTCCAGAAGGCTGTATACATTTATGTTCCCACCAACAGTGCCCAAGAATTCCCTTGTCTCCACATCCTCACCAGCAATTGTTTTCTCTTGTCTTTTTGATGGTGGTCACTCTGAGAGGTGTTGATGGCACCTCATTGTGATTTTGATTTGCATTTCTCTAATGCTTACTAATGTGAAGTACCTTTTCATGTACCTGTTGGCCATTTGTATATCTTCTTTGGAAAAATGGTTATTCAGGTCCTTTGCCCATTTTTTAGATGGGACTATTTGGGGTTTTTGTGTTACTGAGTTCTGTGAGTTTTTTTTTTTTATATATATATTTTGTATATTTAACGCCTTATTGGATATATGGTTAGCAAATATTTTTTCCTATTCCACAGGTTGCTTTCCACTTTGTTGATCATTCCTTTTGCTGTGCAGAAGCTTTTAATTTGATCTGGTCCCACTTTTTTGTTGTTGTTGTTGGTGTTCCTTACGTGTTATATCCAAAAAATCATTGCCAAGAACATATCAAGGAATTTCCATCCTTTGTTTTGTGGTTTCCAGTCTTGTCTTGCCTTTAAACCTTTAATCCAGTTCAAATTAATTTTTGTGAATGGCGTGGGATACTGGCCTAATTCCATTCTGTCGCATGTGAATATCCCACCCCCTTCCTCCTGTCCCACACTATTTATTGAAGAGACTGTCTTTTCCCCATTGAGTATCCTTGGCTCCACTGTCAAATATTAGCTGAATGTCTATGCATGGGTTTATTTCTGGGCTCTTGATTCTCTTCTTTTGGTTCTCTTCTGTATATCTGTTTTTATGTCAGCACCATATTGTTTTGATTATTACAGCTGTGTAACATAGCTTGAAGTCAGCAAGTGTGATGCCTCCTGCTTTGTTCCTTTTTCTCAGGACTGCTTTAGCTATTTGGGGTCTTTTGTAATTCCATATAAATTTTAGGATCTCGCTCTTTTTTTTACTTCCTGAGTAATTGGAACTGGAATTTTGATAGGGATTGCATTGAAGCTATGGATAGCTTTGGGTAATGTAGACATTTTAGCTATTAATTCTTCTACTACTTTAATACGGGATATTTTTGCATTTACTTATGTCTTCTTAGATTTTTTTTCATTGTTATCTTGTAGTTCTGAATGTAGAGTTCTTTTACCTCCTTGGTTAAATTTATTCCTAAATTTATTCCTGTTGTAAATGGTATAATTTTCTTTATTTTTCAGGTAATTCATTGTTATTGTGTAGAAATGATACTGATTTTTGTATGTTTAATTTTGTATTCTGCAACTGTGCTGAATGTGGTGATTAGGGTCTAACAGTTTTTCGGTAGAATCTTTAGGGGCGTGTGTGTATTCATGTCATCTGCTAATAGAGACCATTTTAATTTATTCTTTTTAAGTCCTGATGCCTTTTAGTTCTTGCCTGGTTGCTCTAGCTGAAACTTCTAGTACTATGTAAAATAGTGCGAAAGTAGTTCTTGTTTTGTTTTTGAAAAGTTTTGGTTTTGATCTTAGAGGAGAAGCTTTCAAACTTTCACCACTGAGAATGTTGTTAGCTGTGGGCTTGTCATATATGACCTTTATTATATTGAGGTACATCCCTTCTGTACCTAATTTGTTAAGAGTTTTTATCATGAACATATGTTAAATTTTGTCAGATGCATTTTTCTGCATCTATTGAGATGATTATGTAATTATTTCCTTTTACTTTATGAATGTGATATAACAGAAATATTTGTGTTTGTTGAACAATCCTTGCATCCCAGGGATAGATCCACTAGATCATGGTAAATGAGGCTTGTATTGTGCTGCTAGATTTCATTTGCTAGTTTCTTTTTTTTTTTAAGATTTTATTTATTTATTAACAGAGAGAGATCACAAGTAGGCAGAGAGGCAGGCAGGCAGAGAGAGGAGGAAGCAGGCTCCCTGCTGAGCTGAGAGCCCCATGCGGGCTTCGATCCCAGGACCCTGAGATCATGACCTGAGCTGAAGGCAGAGGCTTTAACCCCACTGAGCCACCCAGGTGCCCTGATTTGCTAGTGTTTTATTGAGAATTTTTGTATCTACATCATCAGAGATATTGGCCTATAGTTGTCTTTTCTTGAAGTGACCTTTCCTGGCTTTGGCATCAGATAGGGCCAGCCTCATAAAGTGAGTTTGAGAGTGTTCCCTCCTCTTTTGTTTGTTTTTGGAGAGAATCTGTTAAGTAGTGACTTTAATTCTTCTTTAAACGTCTTGCAAAATTCACCTGTGCAACCGTTTCATGCAGTTTTCTTTGGTGGTAGATTTTTGATGCCTGATTGAATCTCTGTGTTAGTAACTGTTGTATTCTTATTTCCTATGTGTTCCTGATTCAGTCTTGGTAAGTTATACTTTTTCACATTATGTCCCAAGAGCTGCGAGTATAAATTTAAAAAATAATAATAAATAGAACTTGAAAAGGAAACCAACATTTTAAGAACTCAATGTACCAGAAAGTGTGCCAAGTGTATTTCTGTGGATCATCTAATATTATTTTGACAACGACTGTGCAAGATGTTTTGGTTTTATTTCCATTTTATAGATGGAAGAGTGAATTTCAGAGCAGGTAAATAATTTTAAGTTGCAAATATTTATTTGGTATCCTATAAGAGATGCCACTTGAGGAGTGTGCAGATGACATCACCTTCTCCAGAGTCCTAATAGCCGTGCCTAAGCACCAATCTGCATGGTATGGGATTTTACTCCCTAAGCAGCCCATGGCAAGGCTGACTTATTTCTTAATAAAAATGTACCATTCACTTAAAGTGAAATTCTTGTGCAAATCTCTGCCAGTAGAAGCTGTCACCCAGAAAAGACCAAGGAATAGTGACCAGTAAAACTTACCTGCCCATGTCCCCTAGAACCCTTATCTTTGCCAAGAAATAGGGATTTCCTTTTGGTTAATCAAGTAAGCTTGTTGAATGAAGCAGTCAATGTTCTGTGTCTGTGAGAAATATCCTGGGTAAGATGCCTAGATCTAATGACTTGGAGGTATTTAATATATGATTGTTGAATTATCACTGTTTTTCCGAAATTTGAAGAATAATGAGAGCAAAGGCCAACAGCCTTGGGGCTCTGTAACAAAGCGGGGGAGGAGATATTTGGGGGCATTTTGGACTTTATTTTACCACTGTTCTCATTAGGGCCAAGTATTTGTTAGTTCTGCCTCCAAGAGTCAAATGCTATCTAAAATCAGTGTTAATATTAGGTTCTTTGGGGTCTTGTTTTTGGTATAAGCAGCAAGAAGAAGCCCTTGAAACATTGTGTTTTAAAATGTTTCTTTCCTAATTGTGCTTTTGTACACACAGTTGGACAAAATGCCTGGTTCCCTTAGGGAGCGAACCATCCATGTAAACAAGGATAGTAAAGCTGCTTTTTTCATTTTTGCTTTTATTTCCTTCTTTCACGCATCCGTGTAATGACTCATGGCACACACGACTGAGAGTCCAAATTGACAGAAATGTAGTGTCTGCCCGCAGGAAGTGCATGTTTGGCTGGGTAAGACAGACGGATAAATAAGTAAATACTAAAATATGTGATAAAGAAACATATTTGAGGGAAAGAAAGGAGGATCCTGAGCAAATGAGGCATTGACCCAAGCGACGGGGGACAGACTGGTGAGGGCATCCTCACGGCAGTAGCATTGCTGGGATCAGCCAAGAAAAGACTGAGAAGAGGAGGAAGGAGTGAGAATGTTCTCTTGGGGACTGAGAGCCTATCCAGAGTCCCCTGGTTTTGTATTTCACACGGGCCAAGAGAATCTACAGGAGAAGGAAGGAGAGAACCACTGTGGAACCTGAGGGTTGATGTGGTGCCCAAGCCTGAGAGAGAGAGAGAGAGAGAGAGAAAGAGAGAGAAGGAGAGGGGAGTGGAGGGGAGGGGAGAAGAAGCGTATTACCCCTCATCAGGTAATAAACAGGTTAGGGATGGGACTGCGTGTCCAGAAATAGGAAGAAGAAATTAAAATTCTTCCTACTTTTTTAAAAATCTGGATTGTTAATGATGAGCTGGGATGAGAATGGTTTTTATCCTTCATTACAGCAGTTGGTAGATAGAATATTCAATTGTGGATCCTTTTCTGTTTGTTTTTGTTAAGCTCAAGTCAGTTGTGTGGTTATTTGGCTACATTTGAAATTTTGGAGGATTGAAATTTGCCATTTTTCTTACCAATATTTAGTGCCCCAGCTCCCTCCCCCAAGAGGCCACTCTGAATCACCCATGCAGTCTAAGGAATGCTCTCACAGACTCTGCAGGCGCAAATACAGAGTAGAGGGAAATGTGTCTTGTCTGTCAGTGTATACCCTAGAGCAGAGATGAAAACAGGTTTCAGGTACCAACTCTGACCTGTAGACTAGTGGCCTTCCCCGAAATCACCATGCAGGATTCTGCAGACCTCGCAAAGATGAATACCTCGATTGAGAAGCCGTGCATGTTGGTTGTGGATCCTGATAACACCTCTAGCTTTGCCACAAGGTAGTTGTATGACCTTGAACAAGTCATTTCACCTTCCTGGGCCCCAGTTTTTTCACAACTAAAAAATGGAAGCTGGGTCATTCTTCCTCCCAGCCTGACATTCAGATTTTAAGATGCAGAGAATACTTTTTTCTATGTAAGATGCAGAGAGTACTTTTTCTTTTACAGATTCATTTCTGAGTTGCATCTTGTACAGTCCGGTTTCAAAAAATAAAGGACCCTGGATATACCATTTTAAGAAGAAGTAAGTCACTTAAGCCTTCAGCTGATAGTATGTTCTATTTTGATAAAGTGGCGTTAATAACGTGACAGTGATACACAGTTCTTTGTGACCATGTTTGGGCTTTTAAGGCCTGAGTGGAGGTTGTGGCTGGGCCAGGGCCTTGGCCGTCCCTTAGCCAGGATTCTCATCCTTCTCTTTCCTTATTTGTCGGTTCTTCTGGCTCCAATCCTTTGTTTGTTCTACTTAACCACCACGTCCCCTGGAGCCACGAGGGGGCTGGAGTCCTGCCTTGCTGGAGGTCAAGGTCTAATTCTTATCGTTTGGGTTAGATGGTAGACAGAACTGTTGGAAGGTGGGTATTTTGTTGAGGCAAAAGGTTACACAGACATGTCTGGATGGAGTTCTCAAGGCAGTGTCTACACCGCCGGGTCCCTGGAAGAGAACCGGGTTTGGAGGAGTCTGAAGGAACTGCATGGATTACCACCAGCAACACCCCTGGATGTATCTTCTCCCTGCGGGGCCCCTCATGAAGTGTACTTGAGGGCGTTTCCTGTAGGCTTGTTTCTCAGGGGTGCCTCTGCTTCTTCGGGCTCGGGAGAGCAGCAGCGAGCAGCCTCCTGATCCTCAACCCCACTGAACAGTAGACTCTTGAGAGAAGCTTTTGAAAAATACTGATGCCCAATCCCTACCCCGAGAGGCTCTGGGTTAATTGGTCTGGGGGACAATTGAGAACTCCTTTATGCGTATATCTGAAACTCCCCGGGTGATTCAAATATATGACTAACATTGAGACGCACTCCTCTAGGACCTCGACCTGACCTACTTACTTTAAAAGCTGTGCGCGAAAGAAAGGCTGGCCTGCATCCCAGGGTATATACTGGCGGCCCGTGGTTAGAATTGGGACTGTAGATGTGTTTTGTTTGGCCAGCATGCTGTTAAGACAAAAACCAGGCAAACATATAAACAAAAGGCCCTGAATTCCGATGCCTTTTCAGGAGGCCTAATGCTCATCAGACTCCTTGATTTTTGTTACTTGCTTGACTTTTGTAAGTATTTGGTTAGGCAGCTCCTGGTCGGCTGAGAGCAGTACCTACATGGCCAGGTGTTTTCCTCTCATAGTGAAAAAGGATAGTGGGAAGGGTGGTGGCGGCGTGGGGGAGTGAAGCTGGGGCTGTAGGGGTGAGAAGGTTGAGGAGGAGGAGGAGCAGGATGGCAAGAAGATAATCAGAAATCTGCAATCTACCTCAAATTGACTCCCTCTTCCCCTGAGTTCCTACCTTATTGCCATATTTTTGTAACTAGAGTTGACGTCCAGCCCCTAGGAGGAGGAGTTCTCATAGAATGGATCCATTTTAAGGACATTCACAGGACCAGGGTGCTTAGGGGATGATGGAGGGGAGGAGTTCACTCTATCAGATCCTGGTTAGCACACTGTGTTAGGTTTGAGCAAGGATTTCAAAAATGTCGTTGCTTCCGGCTTCCTCCAGCAACCTTTGTTGGCAATGAGAAATACTCCCCAGGGTCAGATGTGGGGACTTCGCTTCCTTGCAGAAAGTCAGAAGGTGTGGGTGGACCCCAGCACTGGTGGTTTTCTTACCCACTGCAGTTTTTCTAAATATGTAGAAAATCTCTTTTTGGAAAACTACTAACACAGTGTATCAGAAACTCTCAATACACAGAATGGTACTAATTCAGAATTCAAACCCATCGTTTCCACCACAGATGCTTACTTTCGTTTTCCTGGGAGCGGAGGTTCCATGGTGTAGCCCCCCCGCCCTCCCCGCCCCTGCTCCAGAGGCACCCTCCCAGGTGTGGCGCAGTGATGGCCTGGGTGGCAATGGATGGTTGATGGGCCTGGGTCATTTTCAATTCTGTTCTTTATACTTCCAGGTAGGGCCACAAAATCTCAAAATTCCCTTGGCAGCAGCACATTCCTATTAATGGTTCAAGCTCAGAAGTAATAATCACATGGACTGGCTATCTCTTTTCAAACTGTCAAAGCCAGCTCAAGTTTGCCTTCAGCACTTCTGTCTCTGCTTCCTTTAAGGTGTGTTACAAGCGTGAGATCAGTTCTTGTCTGAATCCTGTAAATGGGTACACACCTGTGCACACGGAGCAAACACATGACACGGATACCAGCTGATTCAAATACGGTGGAAAGCGAATGGCCTGGGTTTCCGGCTGGACCTTCAGGCTCCTGGCACCTCACGCTCCTAGAGCCCCTACCCTGTGTCCTTAGCCCCTGAGAACTTAGCTGAGAATCAGAATGCACTACTTTCTGTTCCTTTATTTGTTTTAAAGCTTTAAAACATGAAAGACTTGAGTATTGAGGGTCTTATTTGGGGCATGATAGCTGTAGCAATTTATGTCTTGTCTTCTGGACCAGACGACAGAGGACATGCCCATCCCTCTGAGTCACACATTTCTGCCACCGTGCCACCATGCTGGGGGTCCTTTAACAGGGTCATAAGAAAGAAGAGTGTCTTTATTTGAACATAACCACCTCACTATAGGCAAACATGAAATTTCTAAAATAACTCGAGACATTTCAACTATAATAAAGATCATGAACTATAATAATGATCATAAAAATCATTCTGGTTTTAATCTTTATTCCTTCCTGTGGGAGAGCAGGTTGGCATATCTCTCTCTGTTCGTAAGCAGCAAGGACAGAGCCACCATCTTATTTTGGGTTTGGGGGTTTTCCTATGTCCATCTGTTCTCTTCATCATCATGCAAGAGATTTATTGCCATAAAAATTATTTCATAAAATTATTGCCATAAAGATTATTTTTATTACTGCTGCTGACGTGCCTGCTCCTCGCAGGATGTTTGTATCGATCTTTCTTTCTTCCTGCCGTACTGACATCACCGTCTCATGCTGCCCTTTGTGTGGACTTCTAGGGTCCCATTCTCTCTTTGGTCATCTGCCTGATGAGTGGCATGCCCAGGGTCATCTCAGACCCCATCCTGTCCATTTGTATGCTAGGTTCATGACCCCACTGGTGACACCTTTTCCTCATCACACTTGCCATGCACTGGTTTTCCAGTTCTTTCTGACCCTGGCACGGGACTCCGTCCTGCTGTCTCCACCATGGGAAGGTCTCACCCTAACCCCATTGTCCTGGAGAAAGTAAAACAGCTCTCTCTCTCTCTCTGAGCAATGTTTCTTTATGAAATCTAATCCACAGAAAAACTAGGTAATTGAGATGTAAATTCATATAATAAAAAAATGATGCTCTATGCTCTGTGTATCTGTACAGAGGGATTTGGGGGAGCCTTCCCTCATTTACTGATTGACTTATTTGCCACATATTTAACGAGAACTCTAAGGGACACCATGTATACCCTCCCCTGCTCCCCACATATCCTTGGCTCTGTGTGCCATCCGCCAGCCTCTGTGAGCCTTGCTGCCCGTTGTTCCCAGCGTTGCCCTTCCTCTGAGCTTTGACCGTGACTGCTGACGTTACCTTGCCCATCTAGAGTGTTGAAGCGCCTGGGAGTTTATGACCGACTGTCCCCTCCCTGACCTCTGCTACCCAGTGACTGACTGTGCTGTGGGAGGGAAGATTGAAAACACCAACTTCCTTGCTTCAAGAAGAAACAAACTCTGCGGAGCTGTTGGTAATCCCATGCTCCCCCAGTGGCCCCGGCGGAGACTGGGACTTTCTCCGGACATGGCTTCCTTCTCTGCCGTCTCCAGCTTTCCCTACTCTGTTGGCAGTTTCTCCCAGGAACTGGTCCTTAATAACTCATGTGCATTTACCTTTTTGTTTCAGGATCTGCTTCTAAGAAAACCCCATCTAAGACACTTTCTTTTATGTGCCAGACACTCTGATTACTTTCTAGTGGGAAAGGAAAAAGTGAGGGTCCGGGTGAGTTAAAGGGCTTTTCAGGGCTTACGGTGTACCCCTGTCAAAAATGATTTGAGTATAGGAAGGCATGTTTATGGCTCTCCTGATGACAACTCGCGGAACACTGGTGGCTTGTGGGATATAGTTTGGGCAATGCTAGAGTAAATAAGACCACTCTAGCTGGCATCCACAACCTTCCTCTTGAATCGCTGCTTTTGAGCCTTTCCCAGCGCGACACTCACACTTCTCGCCTTTTTATTTGTAGTCTGGGTTCCAGACCCACCTTGCCTCTCCTCACAGTGGTCTTTGTTCCCACCCTGACTCTGGTTCTCATTCTCCTCCAGTTGTGCTGCCCTACGTAATAGCTCTGTACTCTCATTTTTCACTATTTGGGGAACCTTTTCCTGTGAAACCACCACCATGACCGGCACCGGCCCTCTCCACCAGTAGGGGGTAGTGTTTCCCACCCAGGGAGCAGGACAGCATCCCCACCACCCACCCCAGAGAGGCACAGAGGAAACCAGGTCTGCTTCCCAAGCTCCCCACCTCCCACTATCAGCCACTCACCCCCAGGAAAAGTCCTTTAACTTTCTTTTAACTCATTCCTACCCACTGGGTAGGGATTACAAGGCACTAAAAGGCATGCAGGTGTTCACAGAGATTATGTGTTTTGCAAGGAGGGAAATAGTTCAGACGTTTAACTGGAATCCCTTTAATTACCGGCATAAAGCAGAATTCCAACAAGCTATGTGACCTCATTTCTGATTCCACAGCAGATGAGAAAGAAGGTGGGCTGAGCAGTGCTGCGAGGGCCCGGCAGCAAAAGAATGCGCCAACAGGTGAAATGGAAATAGGAAGAACTCAGGAAGGTTGCAGGCTGCAGGAAGCTCACACATCGACCACCAGCTCTGTCGAGGAGAAAAAGTAGGAAAACTGTACTCAGATCTCAGCCGATGCCCAGCTCTTCATTGCACTTATTTATGGGCACAGAGCTGATTTTTATAGGGAAAAATCAGAGTCCCAGAAAAAATGGTTAACGTAGGCCATTGTACTCTAAGAAGGTAGCAGAGTGTAATGCACCTTTTAAAAAGGTTTATCTTCCTGGTTAAATAGTAATAGTTCACAGTTGCTAACTAGTATGACTGCAGGGCTATGCTAATAGGATTTTCATGCTCTCCTACAATCGTCAGAATAACTCTGCAAAGTCAGAACTATGATCCGCCTCATTTTACAGGACTCATGTGCATTTACCTTTTGGAAGGATTAAGCCTCATGTCCATCTGCCATACGATTGGCATGTGGCACAACCCGACTTGCAGCCAGGTGTGGCTGATCAGAACCCACACTGGTAATCACTGTCTTCAGTCTGCAGAACCTCACACATGCGTTGTGACTCGGATTCCACCATCAGCTCTCTGGAGTGTTCCCTCTATCCCCAGACCCCATCCAAAAATGGGGCAACACTGTGTTTCTTACATTGCCTAATTTTGAGAGGCTGTTCCTAAGTAATAGTCTAAATAGAACAATAACAAAAGGTATATCAAAAAGGTACCCGATTCAGTCATCCACAAAGAATGAGACAGTTTGATTATGTATGTAAGCAATTGGGCGTCACTCAGTTTTTATCAGTCCTTCAGGTCGCGTGTGTCTTTGCCAGTCTCCTAGATTCTTCCCCGAAGCCTCAGTCTCTGCGTCCTGCCCTCCACCAGAGAGTGCTGGGTTTCCCTGGACAGGTGGGAATCTGCACACCCCGGGATGACACGGCGCTCCAGGACGCGACCACTAGAGGGAAGCAGGGAGGCCATTATGCTTCATTTTTCTGAAGAATTCAAAATTGCATGTTTTTAACACCATCATTTTAAAGACACTTTCATCCAAGAGCCGTGCTTTCTTGTGCGTGCTTGGTACCAAAGTGTGCTTTTACAGACCCTCCGGGTGCCTCAGGCCGGGTCTGATACCAGCAGGTAACTTTCCTGCAGGTCCCCGGTAGGGCTGGCTCACCTGGTAGAAAAGGCATTTTCTTCCACTCGGTCCATTCATAACGTTTTGCAGCATATATTAAATCCAGTAAAGTTTGCCCCAGGTCAGGAAGCCGTGTTGATCGCCAACAACTGCCAGATATCTGGTACTTGTCATTTCTTTTTCGAGGGAGTTGTGTTAACCTGGACTAGAGGCAAAAAGAGGGGTCAGTATGGACAGAAGTCGCCCACCCGCTCCCCCCATGAGTCACCTGTGTTCTGTACCCACTGATGGCACCACCTAAAGACTCTTGGGAAGACTGCAAAATGTTCCATTGGGGTGCACTTTGAAAAGAGCTCTGTGGTTATTAACGTAATGGCAGTAATGATTACTCTGGAATTTATTTTTCAAGTACCCTCTTTGTACATGTGGCTAAGAACACATCGCTTGAATGGATGCACTGAAGGTTTGTATACAAATAGCAGTAGGGGATTGGAGAAGGTTCAAGACGTTCTTCAACATGGAATAACAAGCAGCCACTTTAAATGTTGCCGAGGAGTATGTTATTCAGTGGGAAAGACAGTCGCACTATATTAGGTTTTCTCAAGTAGGATCTAAATCAGGGTGAGCCCATTTATGTAATACATAGTTATATACGTACATTGAAAAAGTCAGGATGGTATATTGATTATTGCTGTACGGTTGATTCAGAAATGATATTTCCTTTATATTTTTTCTCCTTTTTGCTTATCTGTGCTTTCAGATTTTTTTTTCTGGCTGACCATGTATTATATGTATAATTTGTTTATACATTATATCACTTGTATTTCAAGGGTTGGTCTGATCTTTTTACACAGGATATTCTCATAATTCTCATCCCTCTGTCCTTTTCCTAAGCCTACAAGGCTGGATTAAGAACGGGCTAGGAGGAATGGCTGCTTTCTCCTGCAGTTACACTCGCTCTCTCTTGCTTCTAGAATGTGATCTGTGGCTCTGAGATTTCCCCGCTCAGGACTCTGGCTCCTCACCACCGCCCCAGCCACCTTACCTTTCCTGTATTCCTCTACTTCCCGAGCTTTGTTCTTAGACCAGACTCTCCCGTTTCTCCTTTTCCCTGACACAGGGGGAGGGAAGGGCAGTCCTTTGCTTCGTGTATCCCACCCCCCTGCTCTTCTTTCTTCTTCTGGCCTCATCTGTCAAAATCATCTCAGTGTTTCCATGCCCATTTCAAGTGCCTCTTCTCCCCCGAGGCGTGAGCCCTCCAGTGTTCCCGGGAGGAGGGGGGGCAGGGCTGAAGCCAGGTGGTGTGCTTGTGGTCCCCTGCTTTTCCCGGTGGGCATTTATGAGGTTAAGTGACCTATTTTGCCAAAGAGGCAGAGCCAACAAATATTAGACTCAACATGTTCCATCGTAATTCTTTGATGGTTCAGGAGAGAGAACTTTAAAAGAATACCTGAGCATAACTCTCCTTCTAAGATCATTGGCGAGGCTTGCCCCGAAATGGCTCTTGGCTCCTGGGACCACCGCTGGTGTAGGACAGTAGGACAGGGTGGTCCAGACCATGACCCCTGCCTGGAGCCCCCTTCCTTAATTCCATCCCAGCTCCTGTCCATCCTTCAAGGCCAGCTAAGGTCTCCCTCTCCTGGAGCTCTTCCCGACCCTTCCTACCCCCAGAGCGACCATGGCTGGTCCTCACTAGCGTTCCTGTAGTCCCGAGTACACTGTGTGAGTAAGCACACAGGCCTCCCAGTCAGGCTGCTGGGTCCCAGGGGTGGCTCCACCACCTGCAGGCTCCGTGACTCTGACCCGTGTACTTGACAGCAGCTTCCTCAGTCTCTTCATCTACAAAATGGACACAGCCTGTTGTACCTACCTCATCGGGTGGTTGTAAGGATTAAATGAATTAGTTCCTTGCACACAGTAAGAGCTTATAAATGTTCATTTTTCTCTGGATAGCATGTATTTTTTCAATTTCGTATACTGTAATTTAGCTTTCTACAGTCGACATCTTCTTGATGGGATTACTTTAGGCCTTATGGTCGAGCTGACTACTTCCTGCGCCTTTGTGTAATCTTCGCAGCACCAGCCAGTGAGGTAATCACGTACTGCTTGACATAGGTTCCGACCTGGCAAGAGCAGGCCTGTGGGCTGGAAAACAGATTATACCAATCTGGAAGTCAGGGGTCAGTGAGCCCTTTCAAAGACATCCTGTTTCTGGTAGACTTTGCTATAAAACCAACTCCCCTAAAACATGGTGGCCTCAAAATACTGATTCATTATGTCTCATGATTCTCGAGTTTGACCAGGGGGTTCTCTTGGTCTACAGAGTTCAGCTGGAGGGTCAGGGGGGTTTGAAGCTCCAACATGGCCTCATCCGTGCCTACTCGTCGGTGCCGCCTGTTGGCTAAGCTTCCTGGTTCTTGGACAGGGGGCTTTGCACCCTCCGGTCGGTCCGACAGGGCTTCCCCGCCGCAGGCAGGGGGCCTTGGGGATCTAAGAGTATTATAGTCAAAACTATATCACAAAGTGTACGCTCTGCAACTTCCCGTGTCACTTTTGCCATATTGTGTAGATCAAAGCGAGTCCCAACCAGATCAAAGCCGTGGAGAAATAGCCTCCACTCCGTGATGGGGGAGGGGTGGGGGGCTTGCAGCGCCATATTGCCAAGGAGGTGTAGACACAGAGGGTCCTGATCCACTGAGGCCCGGATGCAGCCAATTGTACGTCCCTACCGCGAGGGCTGGGGAACTCGTGAGACGGCAGTCTCCATCAGCGCTCTCTGTTGTGTCCCAACCATTTGCTGCTGTGACGTTCACAGCAATGCAGAATTCCTTGGAGGCAGGAAGGAGAGGATTTACTGTCTTTGCAGGTAGACTAGAAAGCTGCAGTTGGACAGCTTCCCCTGCTCGCCAGCAGTGATGAACAGAATTGCCCGATTAGGACTCTTACCCCTTTTTATTATGAAATATTTGTCCCACAAAAAGCGTGGAGAGTGATAGAAACACCAACCGGTGTGACTACTGCTGAGTTTGAAGACTGGAATGTCAGAGGTTCCTCTGAAGCCCACCGTGCCTCCCGCCCAGCGCTTTACCCCGCATTTCTACATAACCACACTCCGCTTTTTTCCACATTTTACTATCTCTGAAATCAGGATGTTTTTAGAATTAATGACGTCTTACAGCAGCTCATGGGCCAGGGGGCAGGCGTGACAGAGCCACATAGCCAGCATGTTCTCCGACATCAGGGGTGTCAGAAAAATGCTTGCAGAAAATTGCAGAGGCAACAGGAGGGTACTTGGTTTACCCTTAGGGTCACAATGGTTGCAGGGAAAGGGAGTGGGGGAGGTGGGAAATCAGACGTTTCTAGTAGTGTCCTAGGAGCAAGAATCTAAGGGCTAGCTATACCAAGTTGCAAAAATAGTTTAAGAAGTCAGGGCCAATGACAGTTTTTTAATGGGTTCTTTTCAGAAATATTAGATCCCCAGTCCTCTGGTTGGATGGAGGATGGGGAAAGAGACATCAGTAACTTTGAGTCAGAAGACTGAGAAGAGAGTTTAAATGTGGAAATTAAATGAGGAATTCTTTAGCTGATTTATTCTACTACATTTTTCTCTTTGCATGCATACACAAAAACAATATATGGTTAAAAAAACCTGCACTTAGATATAGTGCATCAAATTATGAGACAAGAAAACATTTCTCAGGGTTTAATTCTCAGACTTTTTTGTCTGAATGGCACACAAAATAAGGGTACATCTTACCAACTTGAGGTACAGGGGGTCCAGTTGCACCTGTGATTCTGCTAACCATGCTCGTTGGCGCAACGTCATGCTTCTGAAATTTTTTAATCTGGTAAACACAGCCCCCATTCATTCATCTTAACCACTGTATAAAATTCTCTTGAATAAATATGGCACATTCTATGTATCCATTTTACCCATTCTCCTCTTGGTGAACAACTTAGATTGCCTCCACTTTATTTCAAAGAATGCAGTTATGAGCATCTTGTTCATACCTTCTTGTGAACAGAATTTCTGCGTCCCAGGACACGCACACCTTCTACTTTACTACACGTTCCCACATTGGTCTCCAAAGCACTTATCTGATTCCCATTCTCACTAGGAGCGTGTGAGAGGTTCCAATGCAAGAAAACCTTAACTGGGTTCCCAGTCTGCTCTCTGAATCCCTCCGACTCACTCCCCTACATAGTCCAAGAGGCCCTAAAACACCGAGCAGATGAAGTCACAACTCCAGTGGATTTCCGTTGTGCTTCCTGACAAGCTCACGTGGCTTACAAATGGCACTAACAGCCCTACAGCCTCTTTCCTCGTTAACCCTAGGCCGAACGGGTCCACCCCCAAAGTTACAATATGATCCTTTCGTGTGTGTGTGTGTGTGTGTGTGTGTGTGTTTGTGTGTGCGCACGCATGCATTTATTTTTAATTCAAGTTAGTTAATGTATAGTGTAGTATTGGTCTCAGGAGTGGAATTTAGTGGTTCACCGTTTACATACAACACGCAACGCTCATCACGCCGAGTGCCCTCCTTAATGCCCACCTCCCCTCCATCAACCCTCATTTTGCTCTCTAGAGCTAAGAGTCTCTTATGGTTTGTGTCCCTCTCTGTTTTTATCTTATTTTATTTTTCCTTCTCTTCCCTTCTGTTTGTTTAGTTTCTTAAATTCCGTGTGAGTGCAATCATATATTTCTCTTTCTCTGACTGACGTATTTTGCTTAACATAATACACTTTAGTTCCATCCACATTGTTGCAAATGGCAGGATTTCATTCTTTTTAAAATTTTTTAAAGATTTTATGTATTTATTTGACGGAGAGTGCGCACGTCCACAAGCAAGGGTAGCCACAGGCGGAGAGGGAGAAGCTGAGCAGGGAGCCTGATGTCGGACTCGATCCCAGGCCTCTAGGATCATGACCTGAGCTAAAGGCTGATGTTTAGCTGGTGAGCTAAGATTTCATTCTTTCTGATGACCAAGGAAGATTCCATTGTATATATGTATATATCACATCTTCTTTATCCATTTCATCAGTTGATGGACATCTGGGCTCTTGCTATAGTTGGGCTATTATAGATAGGGCTGCTATAAATACTAGGGTACACAGGCCCCTTCAAATCAGCTGTTTTGTTTGCTTTGGATAAACACCTAGTAGTGTAACTGCTGGAGATCCTTTTAGTTCCCAGCATGAGACATGCCTCTTCTCTCCCCCCAATCTCTGTACATGCCATTTCCTCTCTGGAATACTCTCCCCCATAAAACCACACCGGACCCACCCCACTCCCACTTTTGCTAACTTATCCTACTCACCCTTCATGTCTAAACTTACCCATGTCTTTCTCCTCAGAGCCATTGGTCTTCCCCACCCCCACCCCCTCTGTGCCTTTCCAGTATATTCTGTAGCTTATTTTATAGCAACTTCTACCATGGGATATTCTCACCCCATGCTGAAATCACCTCTTCGCTTATTTTGACCTCCCACTAAACATTAGGTCCCCCAAACTGGTGATGGAGGGGGACATTCTCTATCTTGTTCACTGTTGTCTTCTCATCCAATAGATAGTTTACATGGTGTTCAATGGATACTGTATCTGTTTTATGAGCGAGAGCGGGAATCAAGTCAGCCCTTGAACCCAAATTATTTGACTGCTGGTTGCTTGCGTAGCCTACTGCATGTGCCCGTACCATCCTAAACTACTCCTCTTCCTAAAGCCACAAATTACCAGCAGAGGGCCAGGCGGGTTGCCCAAGCGACCGTGAAGGGGAAATGCTAGAGAAGAAATATGGAATTCTGGTATCAAATTATGGAAATTCCTTTAGGTTCACTGCAACTGACGGCCTTCCAGGCAGACTCTTGAGTCTAGGCATGCGTGTGTCCAGAGCAAATCTGTGCTGCACAACAGGAGAGGTGGGGAGGGGGTCCACTGGGGCGCTCCTGCTCGCAGCCACCTGCGTCGGGCAGCTTGGGTAATGGAAGGCACTTCTGGAGATGTTTGAGAAGCAATTAGACATTCTAGAAATAGAGTGGAAACAAAATGGAAAAGGTTGATACTAAAAATAAAGAGATACTAAAAATAATCTGGGATTATTTTGAAAGAACCTGTTCTGGTTTTTCAATATGTTTTCTAAGGCAGGAAATGAATCTGGAAGGTCCGGACTGCCTGGTGCTACAACTCAAGAAAAAGGCCAAAAACAGTTAGTGTGTAGAATGTCTATACTGACTGTGGATTTTTGGCAGAATAACACAATCTGGAATTCAGAACCCAACATTTTCTGAATTAGACGACACGGGCTGCTGTCTCCTAAACCAGTAGCTCTTATTCTATGGGATGCCTCCAAATAGCCAAAAGGCCACAAATGGCCGCACCCCACACACAAGAGTTTCCGATTCACTCGGTCCAAATGAGGCAAGGAATTGAGATTTCTAAAAAGTTCCTTGAATAACAGGAATGAAATCCTGAAATCTGGTATAGCCTGGGTGAATCTCAAAACCATTATGATAAGTGAAAGAAGCCAGACACAAATGGCCTCTTACTCTATGCTTCCATTTATATGAAATACCTAGTAATGGGCAAATCTGTGGAGACAGAAAGCAGATTCATGGAGGCCAGGGACTGGGGGGGGGGTAATGAGGAGTGACTGCTTAATGGGGACAAGATTTCCTTTTAGTTGATGAAAATGGTTCACAGCCAGTTAGAGGGGATGGTTGTACAACATCCACCCATATAAGTAAGTGAGAATGAATTGTACAATTTAAAGTAGTCACTTGGATGTGATGTGAATTTTAGCTCAATTTTCAAAAGTTCCTTTCAAGAGACACACAGAGAAGAGACTGAAGGAGGCTGAACTTCAAAGTGGATGGAAGGTTCTATGCAATCCCCCACGCAGGTCTATGACTAAGACCTCCAGGAGTCTGAAGCAGGCTGTTACCTGGAAATCTTTGTTCTCACTTTGGGCTAGGACCCAAAACTGGCAGCCACTCCACAGTCCACATCGAAGCCCTGAGCCACCTAAGCGAAGGAGGTAGCTGAAAACCAGTTTTGCCCTTCTTAGCTCATCACTTGCCTCTGGCTTCTAAAGAGGGCTTTATAGGGTGAAGAGAAGTTTTATAATAGAGAATAAACATTTTTGGATGTCATCACTGGTGTCCTATGATGCTAACCTCATGCGCTGGGGAAGGGATGAGAATCCCTCCCTTTTACTTCCCTTCCCCTCTGTCTCCCGAGGACTGTTTGCCCCCCTACAGCTGTTACTCTTTGTAAAGAACTTGAGAAGGTGGAGACGGGTTCCTCCTGACTGCAGTGTGTTGAAAGAAGATTGAACTTGGAGGCAGAGGAGTGCTAGGTTTTGCTCTC
>PITA01003168.1:0-49416 GCA_004023965.1 Spilogale gracilis
TGTACGCCAGTGTTGGTAACATTACTCAGAGTTCTAGCTGAAGGGTGGAAGCCACCCAGATATCCTGCCACAGATGAGTGTGTCAACAAAATATGGTGTATCTACACCATGGAATGTTACTCAGCCTTCAAAAGGAAGGACATTCTGACACATGCCACAGAGATGAACATTGAAGACATTATGCCAAGTAAAGGAAGCCAGACACAAAAGGACACACACATATTACATGAGTCTACTTACGTAAATACCTACAATAGCCAAATCCATAGATTTGGAGATTAGAGGGCATTGACTCGGTGGGGGGCTGTTGGGAGGGATTAGAAGTTGTTGTCTAATGGGTATAGAGTTGCATTTGGAGAGGATGAAAAAGTTTAGCAATGTGTTGTGGTCACGGTCAACCAATGCTGGGAATGTATATAACATCCCTCAATTATACATTTAAAAAGAGTTAAAATGGTCAATTTTCTTTTTTTTTCTTTCTTTTTTTTTTTAAAGATTTTATTTATTTGACAGAGAGAAACACAGCCAGAGAGGGAACACAAGCAGGGGGAGTGAGAGAGGGAGGAGCAGGCTTCCCGCCAAGCAGGGAGCCCAATGTGGGACTCGATCCTGGATCTCCGGGATCATGACCTGAGCCGAAGGCAGTCGCTTAACCAACTGAGCCACTCAGATGCCCCCAAATGGTCAATTTTCTTATGCATATTTTACCACATTAAAAAAAAATTAAAAATCCTCAGAAGAGCGACACTTCCTGTTCCTCCTTTTATCTGCTACATTCTCTTTTCTTCCAACCCTTTGAAAACACGGTACAATCGATTTTATCATGGCGTTGCCTCGGGAGCTGGCTCTGGTCTTCCCTTCGGAGGATACACAGAATCGGATAGGCTGCCCACAGTAGACGCTGGGAAGAGACAGCCACCAGTTGGCCTTCAAAGTTGATAAAAATAGCTGCTAAAATACCAGTTGATAAAACACCTCTCCAGCTCATTAGAGTAAGTCCAGAATGTAAGAGGAACTCAGAAGATAGATTTGTTAAGGTAGAAATTCTTGCCATTGTACCCAATTTACTCTGCTTTGCCGATCTTCATTAACGGTCTCAGGAGAACAGGAGTTGACAACTATTTGCTTTTCTCAATCAATTATCCGCTGCTTTTTACCCAGGACAGATCAGCCTTAGGCTGCCATTGCTGTAAGAGAATGGGGTGCCCTCCTTCCTTGCAGCCAGCCACAAGCCCTACGAATGCTGGCTACCTATGGGTTTACAAGTGTGAAACCTGGGGCCTTGGCTCCAAAGTGGGGTGAAGAAAGATACTGGAACTTTCCCAACTTAGATCCCCAGATAGAACCTGGTCATAACTCTCAGCATTGCTGGATAGCTTGCAGAGCCAGTGAGCACTTAAGCAAGCAAAGGAGTTCAGTGACCTTCGCATGTTATTCTAGGCATGAAGTGGCGTGAATAACTCTTTCTAAACAGAACTCCCATTGTTCAATTGTATATGAAGCAGCAAGTGCTTCTCTTTGCATTCAGTTGTACTTCTGTTCTCAAAAGGTCTCGAAGACACTAAAACTGATTGCTATCATTCCTGCAAGTGTATTTCTACTTTTAGCCAATACTACAGCTTCCCTGGATGCTAATGGTCATTTTCCTAAAAGATTGATAGGTACAATACTAGGTCTCATGAACAGGATGGACCCTAATTTTGGAAAGCCCCTGCTGCCTACAGTGCAGATAGACTTCTCCCCTGAAGACATCTTTGGTTAGTAGGAGGCCAAGGTTAACAAGAGGAGCACTGACAAGGGGGCAGCAAGGAGATGGGGCAGGAGGATACTTTTCCCGGGAAAGCTCGGCCTCTGTTTTTTGGTCTTGTGATTAGCCAAGACCAATACTATAGTCAACACAAGTGCCCTGACTGCTTTCTAAAGGTCAGACCTGTCACCAGACCTCTCCATTTACTTGAGTTGCGGTCGGTCTCACCTTTCCTGGCAAATGGTTGGATAGCTCAGACTGAGGCCCAGGCTCCTTGAAGCTTCTAGCCTTATGTCTGAACGGTGGAACGTCTATGAAAGCCCTGCCCTTCGCCGGAGACCAGGCCTGTCTGTTCATAGTTGTACGTCCAGTGTCTGCCGAGGCTGGCACACCCCCGAATGGTGTTCAGCGCGCAGACCAGGGTGGGCGAGGCTCTCCAGAACCACTGTATGGAGAAATCTCCTGTTCTGCCATGAAGGCCAACTACTCCTGCAGTCTTGAGTTGAGTTCTAGCCTTTCATGTCTTTACTCTCTTAATGGCTCTTCCTGGCACTGGATAAAGGCTGATTCATTCAGCTTCCCATTTATAAGTACGCAGGGACGACACCTTCTGCCCTAGCCGATGCTTATCACCTATCTGATGTGTGCTGTGTCTTATCAGTTGGGCTGTTCGATACTGACACCAAATGAGTTCTTGGGGCTAAAATGCCCTCCCCTCCTCCCGAGGGCGAGCCAGTGTTGGAAGGAGCAGACCAAATGTGCACTCTTACTTCTCCTCCACTATGTTGTCACCCTCCCGTACCGGGGCAGGTAGATGACACCGAGTGTCCTAGAAATGATTTGCAGGGTTGTGGCAGCCAGGGGACAGTTAAGCTTGCCCAAGGACGAAGCTTATCCTGAGCGCTGCAGTGCCCTATTCCTATTCAGTTCAGCCCAGAACTTAGGGCAGGGGGAGCATCGGTGGATGATGCTGTTTATATGAGTTTGTTACAAAAGGGGGATTTTTTTTTTTGAATTAAATGTCCATAACCCAGCTCCTTCTTAAATCTTTTTTTATCAGCTTTTCATTCCTGCACCCGGGCAAAATGACACGGGTATTACGTAAACAAGACACCTCAGAGGGCTGCTTATAAAAATCCAGGAGAAAAGATAAATATGTGATGATACACTGATATCTTGAAAATATGAGCTGCAGGTTTGTATCTTCTTTGTGGGATCGGATATTGGTTTTCGTGGTTTATTGACCTGGTAGGGAGAGATCTGACGAAACACCCGAGAACCTTACACCTTTTTTTTTTTTTTTTTTAAACCTCCTTGTCTACATGGAGAAATCTGTACACCAAATCAGAGAGCCAGAAAGACTAAGGGGTTAGCATTCGTGTCCTTGCAGAACGCAAATCAGATCCAGCCCTTGGAAGTAAAACACATACTGCCTCCCCCAAAGAAATTGGAATTGGTCTTCCTGCAGCATTGCAGGTGCCGGGCTGATGAGCAAATGGAGGGGCGAGGTTATGAAATGTGATGGTCATGTTCAGTAAGGAGCTGGTGCTTTTGTTGACTTGTGTTGAGGATGGGATCAGCATGCCTTTGTATTCAATCAATCATTCTTTTCCGTCTGTTAGGGTCTTTGTAAGGGGACATAGTTAAAACCATGTTACTGGGTGCCTGGGTGGTTAAGCACCTGCCTTCGGCTCAGTCATAATCCCAGGTTCGTGGGATCAAGGGATCAAGTCCCATATCAGGCTCCTTGCTGAGTGGGTGTCTACTTCTCTCTCTGTCTGTGCTCCAGAATATCGATATTAATTAAAGACATTTAACTTAAGGGCACCACGAGCCAGGCAACTAACTGGTGTGATAGGAATCAGGGAACTCCTGTAACATTGTTTCTGAGAGAAGTCCTCTTGTTGTTCTCCTATCGGCTTAGCTCAATACCTTCAAGTTAGCTTCCAAACCAAAGAGCCAGCAAATGTAAAAGTCCCTGTCCTTTAAAAAATTTTTTCGGGACGCCTGGGTGGCTCAGTTGGTTAAGCGACTGCCTTCGGCTCAGGTCATGATCCCGGAGACCCGGGATCGAGTCCCACATCGGGCTCCCTGCTCAGCGGGAAGCCTGCTTCTCCCTCTCTCACTCCCCCAGCTTGTGTTCCCTCTCTGGCTGTGTTTCTCGCTGTCAAATAAATAAAATCTTTAAAAAAAAATTTTTTTTTTCATAATGGAAAAAAAATTTTTTTATAATGTTGAAAATAGACTCACTGATTGATGGCTAGCTTGAGTACAAAGCAGGTGAGCTACTCTCCTGGACGAATGACCGGTTCACAGGCTTTTTTAAAAATTGTGATGAGGGTGAGAGGCTGAGCAAATAGGTGATAGGGATGAAGGCATGCACGTGTTGTGATGAGCACACAGGGAGTTGTACGGAAGTGTTGGGTCACTATATTGTACACCTGCAGCTAGTATTACACTGTATGTTACCTCTACTGGCATTTAAATAGAAACATAAGGAAAGATAATTGAGCTGAAATAGATGTCACATAAAATTGACGGATTTAACCATTTTTAAGGGTACAGTTTGGTGTCCTTGAGTGCACTTGAAGTGCTGTGCAACCATCACCACCATCTGTCTCGGGAATGTTCCTATCATCCTGTAGTGCACTAACTGCCCATCCCCCCCCCCCCAGCAGCTGCCATTCTTCTATGTCCATGAACTTGACTGCTCTAGGTATCTCATGTAAGTGGAGGTTCCCAGGCTTTATTACATTTGGGACATGTTCAGTCTGACTGCCATCTATTCAGATTTTCACAGAAGGAAAAGATCATCTTGGCCGGGTGGTCCAGTGGTCTTTGATGTCGGCGTCACACAGGTGTGTAGCAATGCCTTGTTCTGGCGTCCCTCACGGAACGGGGGCTTAACAGGAAAAGGAGCGAAACAGAGCTCACGACCCAGTCCGCTGCGCTGCCCAACAGACAGAGCAGTAGCCGTGGCGGCTTGTGTACAGTTTTACATTTTACAGAGCATTTTAATTTGTGAGTCGTTTCTCACTTGATTCTCACCATGTCCCTGTGAGGTATTTTGTTAGTCCTATTTTAATGATCAGAAACTGTGGCTTGGATAAATAAATTGTCTAAGGTTACAGAACTAATCAAAGGCCACATCAGGACTTTGGCTCCAGGTTTCGATTTTTAAAAACCCAGGCGCTTCCCACCATCACACACTGGGAACAATTATCACCTCTCCGGAGCGCGCGTAATCACCAGTCCTCAGGAAAGGAAGGCTTGTCCAGATGTATTCCTAATTGTCTGTGCTCCATCTTGGCAGCTTGGACACACATGGAAACCCTTGGCTGACCATCCGGTCTCTGAAGTCTTGGTGTGGCATCATGGCCTGACTCTCAGTCTAGATTAGGGTCTAGACCAGCACCATCCAGCAGAAATATGGGAGGCACAAATCTAGGCCATGTGTGTAATTCAAAGTTTTCTGGTAATCACATTAAAGTAAGAAGAAATAGGTGAGGTTAATTTTTTTTTAAGATTTTATTTGTCTGTTTGTTTATTTGAGAGAGAATGAGAGAGAGCTAGCATGAGGGGAGGGAGGGTCGAGGGAGACTCTCCGCCAAACAGGGAGCCTGATGTGGGACTCGATCCCGGGACTCCAGGATCATGACCTGAGCCGAAGGCAGTTGCTTAACCAATTAAGCCACCCAAGCTCCCTAAAGTTAATTTTTAAAAAATATATTTTATTTATTTATTTGACAGAGAGAGAGATCACAAGTAGACAGAGAGGCAGGCAGAGAGAGAGGAGGAAGCAGGTTCCCCGCTGAGCAGACAGCCTCGATGTGGGGCTCGATCCCAGGACCCTGAGATCATGACCTGAGCCAAAGGCAGAGGCTCTAACCCTCTGAGCCACCCAGGCGCCCCCTAAAGTTAATTTTTTAAAAAAGATTATTCATTTGAGAGTAAGAGAGCACAAGCAGAGGGAGTGGCAGAGGGAGAAGCAGACTGCCAAGTGGACCCTCCTTTGAGTGGGGAGTTGGAAGCAGGTCTAAGTCCCAGGACCCAGAGATGATGACCTGAGCCAAAGGCAGACATTTAACTGAGCCACGATGGCGCCCCACAGCTGAGAGTCATTCATTCATTCATTCATTCATTTATTTATTTATTTATTCACTTATTTATTTTTTAAGATTTTATTTATTTACTTATTTATTTGACAGAGAGAGAGAGAGAGACGGTGAGAGAGGGAACACAAGCAGCAGAAGTGAGAGAGGGAAAAGCAACCTTCCCATTGAGCAGGGAGCCTGATATGGGGCTTGATCCCAGGACCCTGGGATCATGACCTGAGCTGAAGGCAGATGCTCAATGACTGAGCCACCCAGGCATCCTGAGATTCGTTTTAAGATTAGATTTCAGTTACCGGTATATCCAAAATATTATCATTTCAGCATGTAATCAACATACAGATTATGTGTAAAAGACATGTTGTGTTATTGTTACTAAGCCTTCCAAATCCAGTGTGCATTTTACGCATACAGCAATCCCAAGTCAGGTCCTAAATTTTCATCAGATATATCCGATATGAATTTGAATTTCATGAGAATTTCCAGCTGAAAAAGTAAATTCACATACCCAAGATGTTTTAAACCTATGTAAAAGTTTTCTAATAGCCAAATCAAGTGTCAGTTTTAAAATTTAAATTAATTAAAATGAAAGAAAAGTTAAAATCCAGCCCCTCTGTAGCACAGACCATGGTCCAAGTGCCCACTAGCCGCGTAACTATCACTCCAGAAAGCGCAGGTCTTGGTGAACGGCTAAGGCTGATCCAGACTGGAGTAAAGTACCAAGTAACTAAAACAGGAGGCAGCAAGCTTTTTCTGTGAAGGGTCAGCTAATAAACATTTTGAACTTTGCAGGCCATATAGTCTCCGATCTATAAAAAACAAGCACCCCCAATAAATACATAAGTAAATAAAAATTAAAAAAAAACTACCACCATCCACTCACGTAGTTGGCCAACCACCGGACCAGAACATTTGTCCCGATGCCTTGGCTGGGCTGTGGGTTATAGAAAACAGCCAGCTCTAGCCCCTGGCGTTCTGTGAGGAGGCTGTTAAAAGCTAGACTTATTGGATCTCCTTCCCTGTGTGTAATTACAATTTTGGTACCACGTGGCGTGAAGACGGCAGTGTGCCTGAAGATAGACCATTTCAGACTCTCTTTTCAGTGGGCATTTTGCACATTGCGAGGCAATTGTGTACGTGTGCTTTGAGGCCCATCCGTGTACGAGGCGCGGAGAGAGCTGGAAGAGTTTTGACAAAAGTGTGAACAGTGTCGTGAGTAATGTTGCAAACTTTAGGGAACGCCAGATTGTGTCACCTGCTGCTTGTTCCTCCGTCCACAAAGCCAGAGAGAGACAGGCGGGAATCACCCCCATTTCACGGATGGAACAATACATGGTGTGGTGTTAAGTCAGGGACAGATGTCTCTCCGTGGTTATTAGGTTGTGTGGCATCCACCCATTTTGATGGTAAAAGCAAAAGTAAATGTACATTTTGATACCTGGGATGGAGCTTTGGATGTCCTGAGTCATTTCTTTGGGGAATAATTTCATCCAGAGTTGGTAACATTTTTTGCAAAGCATTGCTTCCACTTTTGACATCCTGATGTTTAGAAATGGTGTTGGGACCAAAAGAGGCAGAGAAAAGGGATAGGAAGGGAGGACACAGGGACTGATTGGAAGGAAGACCCCTCGCCCCCACCCTCTTGGTTCTTTACATGGTCTCACAGAGATCTCTGAGTCTCAGCACTTGGGATGGGGCAAGTAAGTGGAAACTAGTCATAGTTTGGGGTTCTAGTGAGCCTAAAACTTTGGGTCCAATATTTGTGGCAAGGATGATGTTTTAGTTTTTGGTGGTACTCGATTAATAATCTATATACTCAGGAGTTCTGGCTTAGGGTCACCTTTTCTAAAATCAAGGTTTGAGGTTGAATCATATATTTTTTTTTAAGATTATTGATTTATTTGAGAGAGAGTTTGTGTGGGGGAGTGGAGAGCCAGAGGGAGAGAGAGAATCTCAAGCAGACTCCCTGCTGAGCGTGGAGCCCAGTGCAGGGCTTGGATCTCATGACGGTGAGATCACAACCTGAGCTGGAATCAAGAGTCGGATGCTTAACTGTCTGAGCCACGCAGGCGCCCGTGGGGTTGAGCTGCACTGAGTAGCTTACTGTGCCCTGTCATAGACTTTGCAGTCTTATCAACTGATGGAAATGCTCAGCCTCCCCAGGCACATTTTTGCAACTGTGCCTCCCCTCCAATTTTGCAGCTCTATCAGACATGCAGCGCTGTGTACAAGTGGGAAGAATCTGAGTCCCCATGATGTTTTTTGACTATGGAAATGATTATTTGGGGGTAGCTGTTCTGATGACGGCTCACGTGGGGCTCAGCCCTGCAGCGCGGAGCTGTCTCTAATCGTGATTGCCTGTAATGATCATTACCCAAACTCTGGAATTAGAACAACCGATTTTATAAAGTTCGAGCATAATTGCTCCGCTCTTCCATATGTGGGCACAGTTTAAACAACTTTGATCGTTCACATGATCTCAGACTTAGGTCGTTCAGCTTCTGAAATAGCAGAGTTCAGAGGCAGTGGCTCCCAACTATCCCCTTTTTCAAAAGCATACTGAGGCCTAAATTTGTGAAAGCCATTCGCCTGTCAGAGAAATAAGGGCCAAAACTGGGTAGAGAAGAAACAGTGCGGACCCTGTGGTGTTCAGATCCCAGCTCTGCCAAATGGTCGCCCCTGTCTGAGACTCAATCTTCTCACTTGGAAGTCGTGAGTATGAAGTCATCAGATCTGTTATCTATTCTCTGGCTTCAGAGTCTGCCTTCCTTCCTTCCTTCCTTCTTTCCTTCCTTCCTTCCTTCCTTCCTTCCTTCCTTCCTTCCTTCCTTCCTTCCTTTCTTTCCTGTTTTTAAAGATTTTATTTATTTATTTGAGAGAATGAGTGAGCACAAGTAGGGCGAGTGGTAGAGGGAGAAACAGACTCCCCACTGAGCAGGGAGCCTGACGTGGGGCTCGATCCTAGAACCCCAGGACCATGACCTGAGCCGAAGGCAGACACTTAACTGACCAAGCCCCCGTGGTGCCCCTCTGGCTTCAAAGTCTTAAGAGCCCCTCAGAACCTTTGCATTTGGCAGCCTTCCTTTGCCATCCAAGTTTGTTTGGAGACAGTGATGAGGAATGTGGTATTTTCACTGAACTAGAGATAGAGCTTTGCAAAAAAAAAAAAGAAAGAAAGAAAAAAAAAGGAGTATTAAAGAGGAAAGAAAAGGCAGGCCCCCTAAAGATGGAACATTTTGGCTTCGGCACCATGTGGCGCCAAGCAGGTGCTGATGAATGCTTTCCCCGCATTGGCCCTGGCGGCTCTCAGCATTTCCTGGGCGTTCCAGCCAGGCCCCCAGCGTCCCTCTCCCTGCATGTAAAAGGGCTGCGATGTCCTGGGACCCAGCATTTTGAGGAGTGTCCCTGGTGACTTTGATATAGATGGTTCAAGGACTAGCTGTCTCTGTCCTGCCCTCCACCCTGTCACTGAGAAACTGCTTAATGCCTGTGTCTGTGAATTAATTTGTGGTTTAAAAGCAAGAACAAAACCTCTGCTTCAGGATGGCCCAGCTCAGAGCAGGTCTGATGTGCTGGGGAGGGAAAGCAGTGGCGGCTGCTGAGCGCATGGCCATCTCCGTGTCTGGCCTTGAGTGTCCAGCCGCCCCCGGTCATGTCACCTACGTTACCGCCTCCAGCGTCTGCCGGTCGCCCCCAGATTGACGTTATCTTCATGAGCTAAGGCTGGCGTCTGCCCCGCACTGGCTCATTGAGGAGCCGCTGGAATGATCAATGAGGCTGAGTGGCCGGGCCCTTCCCTGGCCACTGGTGAATCAGCCGCCGGCTGCCTCAGCCCCTTCCCTTCCCCGCAGAGCACGAAGCACCTGAGCCAGCGCTGACTCGCGTCTGGCTAATGGCCTTTCTGGGTCATGCATTGTCCTTGACGTCATACCTCTTTCATACATGAGTGGGCTGCAGCTCCTAAAGCCGGCGGGTGGTAGACCTCTCCCTTCTGGCAACCCCTGCCCCGCGCCCCCAAAGCCCTTGATGGGATTTTGGTTTTAGGGGGTGTCTGCATCAGAAGTAGAGTCAACACTTTAAAAAAAAATTGAGGTGAGAAATCCCATCTCATGAAATTCAGCCTGCTGAGGCCGGGTCCGTGGCCCCTGGCACGTTCCCATGTCATGCAGCCACCAGCTCTGTCCCGAAGCAGAACACTTTCCACTTCCAGAGGACACCCTGTGCCCATTGTTTCCGCTTGCTACCCCATCCTAACAGCGCAGCCTAGGCTGGGTGTTGAGAGCTCATGGTCGTGGATGCCGGAAGGCCGGGATCGGGATGCCAGCAGGCAGGGTTGCTTCCTGCTGAAGGAGCTAGTCCATCAGGCCTTGGCTTAGAGATGAACGTCCTCTACCTGCGCCGCATCAGGCTGTCTTCCCTCCATCGGGGTCTTTGTGTCCAACCTGCCCCTGTGGGTAAGGACACTAGTCCTGTTGATTAGTGCCCCCCCCAAGACTTCATTTTAACTTGATGACCTTTGTGTAGAGACTCCATCTCCAAACAAAGTTTGGAGGTACTGGGACTTCAACATAGGATTTTGGGGAAACACGGTTCAACCCATAACACCGACTAAGTTGTATCAGTATGGTACTTCATTCCTTTTGATGGCTAAATAATATTCCATTGTGGATAACCGTTGTTTTTCGAACATGAAATATAAAACAACTTCCAGGGAGGTTGCCAGCCCCTGGGCAGCTGAGCACCCTTCCTGTGAGAGGCTCGTGTGCCCGTCTGTGCAGGGTAGGCTGTGATCGCACAGTGCTCTCTCAAGAGACCCCTATCAGTAAACTTTCTTGTACTGTCTTCCTTCTTTGTTATTATTATTATTATTATTATTTTAGATTTTATGTATTTATCTGACAGAGAGAGACACAGCTAGAGAGGGAACACAAGCAGAGGGAGTGAGAGAGGGAGAAGCAGGCTTCCCGCCGAGCAGGGAGCCCGATGTGGGACTTGATCCTGGGTCTCCGGGATCATGACCTGAGCCGAAGGCAGATGCTTAACAACTGAGCCACCCAGGCGCCCCTATTATTATTATTATTTATGTTTTTGAGAGAGAGAGAGTGTGAGTGGAGGAAGGGGCAGAGGGAGAAAGAGAGGGAGAATCTCAAGCAGGCTCCACGCTCAGATCAGGTCCTGACTTGGGGCTTGATCTCAGGACCCCGGGATCGTCACCTGAGCCCAAACCAAGAGTTGGACACGTAACCGACTGAGCCACCCAGGCACCCCGCCGTCTTCCTTCTTAAAAGAGTCCTGGTTCGTCTTTAGGAGGAAAAGTAGGAGCCAGACTTACTAAAGGGAAGCAGGTCAAGCTTCTGATTGAAAATAAATTCAAAAATAGATTTCATCTCTGATTTCTCTCTCTCTCTTTTTCCTGTTCTCTCCTCAGCATTCCCTCTTCCCCAGAGTGTGCACAGCACATGCACACACGTGCACACATGTACACACTCACGTTAGAAGCACTTTAAGTGCAGATCATCCTGGGGAGGGGTGTGGGACAGGCAGCACGGCCCGGTGAGAGGACCCAGCCTGCTGCTGCTCTGACGTAGGTTTTGTCATGGTTACCGGGCCTGGGCCCGAGGGCTGCCCTCAGACCAGAGGCTCTCCGATTTTCTTCACACTCCCCTCCCTGCACCTGCCTCACAGTGAAAGAGGGGACTTTCGGAGATGTGTGTCCTCTCAGTCTTAGAACTGACTGCACTGTTGATTTGTCCATTTCACCTGCCTTAATTTAAATTCTATTTCTCACATTCTTTCTCTCTCTCAAAAATAAAATAAAATCGGGGCGCCTGGGTGGCTCAGTTGGTTAAGCGACTGCCTTCGGTTCAGGTCATGATCCCAGAGACCCGGGATCGAGTCCCACATCGGGCTCCCTGCTCGGCAGGAAGCCTGCTTCTCCCTCTCTCACTCCCCCTGCTTGTGTTCCCTCTCTCGCTGTGTTTCTCTCTGTCAAATAAATAAATAAAATCTTTAAAAAAAATAAAATAAAATAACATAAAATCTACTTCTCTGTCTGATGCACAGACAGGAGACCTACATACATCCCTGCTGGCCTGGGCTCTTTGGGGGGAACAACCCAGAAGAATCTATCATTATTTTGTTGCAGACTCAGGCCCCTTTTCCCCTTTCCAGGGGCCTTGATGATGTGACACAGTGTGTGTGTCCCTTCACACCAAAGCTGCGGGAAGGACCACAGCTGGGAGCATTGTCCTGCCTGCTGGCTCTGAGCAGACATCCCTCTTGCAGAAATCGTTTTACTCCTTCTCTCCTCTCTCTCTACGTCTCTATTTTCTCCATCCAATTAGTTTGGCCACTTTGGAAGTTCACTGGGGGAAGACATGCCTATAGGCCCTCGGGTTTTCACAGAGGCAGAAGGGAGAGCAGAACAGCTCAAAAATGCAGACAGGGCAGAGAATGTTCACGATCTCTGTTGCTCCATATTCTCATTTTCCTGTAAATACACGCGGCTTCTGGGACCTTGGGCTGGAAGGGTCCTACACTGTGGGCGGAATTGGGCAGCAAGGAGTGGAAGATGCCGTAGACTTTCGTCATTGTGGGTCCGTCTGGGGAATACAGGTTCCATCCATGGTGGGACCTGGTCGGCTGGAGTTTGTTAAAGCTTCCAGGTGGTTCTAATGCCCAGCCACCCTTGAGAATGGCTGTTTTCAGGGACAGAGAACTTCAGGAGACTTGGAGAGTTGGAGAGAGGTATGGAAGAGAGAGGTGACATCTAACCCCCTTGTGCCCAGCCCTGTAGTTAACGAGGCAGAAAAGGAGTAGAAATAACATGGCCTGGCCTGTTTGTTGCCAAACAAAATAAGGACTTTAATGCCATTTAACCCCGTGGGGCCAGAGTGGAATGAGGGCTGTAGTCCTCCAGCCATCCTGCTGCTGCCCGTAGGTTGGGGGTCTGCCAGCCGCCCCGGCAGGCACCACCCAGGCGATGCAAACTCTTCACGGGAACACGCTGTGTCTACACTCAACTCACAACTCCTTCTCCTCCTCGCTCTGGAGGAAAAATAATACCAGGCCCATGTGTCTGCCTTCTTTTCCTGGCAGAAAGTGCTAACTGTTACTGCTAGCTGAACCGCTGAAGGAGGGGTGTTTTGGAAGGCAAGCAGTGGGGGTGACCTGTCTGTCACTTTGTGTTTTGTAGTACAAAATCGGACAGCTATACATGATCAGCAAGCACAGCCATGAACAGAGCGACCGAGGAGAAGGGGTGGAGGTCGTCCAGAATGAACCCTTTGAGGACCCTCATCATGGCAACGGGCAGTTCACTGAGAAGCGGGTGTATCTCAACAGGTGAGTATGGCAGCTGGCCATCTGCTTTTGGGTTCTCCCAGCACACGGGAGCCTTCCAGCCCTCCCCTACAGCTGAGGGGAGGCAGCGTCTAGGATAAAAAGGTGACTTGGAAAGTCATTACACCTGTCCCTCTCCATCTACCAGTCTAACTGCTTCCAAACCCAGAACCCCCCCACCTTCTGCAAAAGCGTCTTCAATTGCATTTCCAGTAGATGGACCTTTCTTCTTACCTTTTCTACCCCTTGGATGACGTGTTAAGATGAAATCTGGTCTTAAGGAATATAGGACTTTGTCTTCTCGCCCTGGTTCAGTGTTCACAGTGGTAAAAAAAATGGCTTTGCCTGTATGTTGTAGAAAAGTTACAAAGATGGGGCGCCTGGGTGGCTCGGTTGGTTAAGCGACTGCCTTCGACTCAGGTCATGATCCCAGAGACCCGGGATCGAGTCCCACATCGGGCTCCCTGCTCAGTGGGAAGCCTGCTTCTCCCTCTCTCACTCCCCCCGCTTGTGCTCCCTCTCTGGCTGTGTTTCTCTCTGTCAAATAAATAAAATCTTTAAAAAAAAAAGTTACAAAGACAAAGATATGCCATTGGGGTCCTGATTTGGTAAGCATTCCACTTACTGCTGAGTGAGCACTCAGGTGTTTGCAAAGGGAACTGACAGAGTGAAGGGCCACCTGTGACCAAAGTGATGTGCAGTGCCGAGGTGGTTTCCATTTCTCAAGTGGACCCAGCCTTTCGAAGGTAGAGGTTGCCATTGCTCCTTTGGAAGGGTAAGGACCCAAGGATTATAAACCAACACTCATCAGGACTGCCATTGATGGCTTTGCAAAGTATATCCTTTACTCTCTTGCTGTTTTCTTATCATTAAGGACATGGTTGATTATTGGAGCTTGTCTGATCTTCTCCCCACCCTCTACCACCCTTCCAGCCCATCTTCTTCCATTGTTCTCTTCCAGGTCAGGACATTTGTAGAGCGACATGAAATACATTTGATTAAAATGAACTGTTGAGCCAGTGTGTGACTGATTCGGTCTTCACTATCATTTCTATGAATACTCTTTACCCTCACCTCTGGCTTCTCCTCTTGGCCCAATGCGATTTTTTTAGAACACATTTCCAGCATAATAACCAGACAGTGCCTCCGTTTATTCACTGCTACTTCTGACTATCCATTCTCTGTGCCTTGACCATGAGACATTTCTGACCCTCCAGCAGGGGGAAGTGGACTGTTCTTTCTGGATGGGAGCATTTGGGTCCTGTCACTAGTGTGTATGGAAATCTCTCAGGCCAATATCCTAACAGCGAAGGCCTTGGGCTGATTCAACTGACTTGTTTTAATCTACCCAGAATGCAGTCTCAGGGAATTCCTGAGTCACGATGAAATGCAAATGAGATTGATCTCGCTCATCTATTAGGAACTGTGAATTCCCAGGGTCCGGAGCCAGTTCAGCCTCCAGCCAGCTGCTGATTTGCAAGAGTAGCTGAGCTCTGGGACTGGCCCGAGGATGACTTCCTTGCAGAGATCTGTATCTCAAGGTGCTGCTTTGGCATTCTTAGTGTGGAGGGTGAAAATCCAATACTGAGGAGGAATCACCTCTGTAGAGCAAACAGAAGTGAGGGTGATGTGAGCAAAGAGATAGAGATCTATGGGAAATTCCATTTTTTTGGCAGATGATTGCCTTTTCCCAAATATTGCTTAGGGAATATTCCCTGTGTACCAAATTTTGTACCAAAATTCTTAAAAAAAAATTTAAAGAAAACTTTCTATCTTTTCCTGAAACAGAGCAAGAAGTGTCCAGCTGTTTCTGTCATGTCTGTTTTCTCTATCAAAATATATGATGTTTATTTTAAAGGAGAATAATAAACATTAGTAAGAGGGAAATTTGTTATAAATAGAATATCTGGACTTCCAGTAATAGAAACTAAAAAGATTAATGTGGACCCTCCCCCCACCTCCTATGACAAACACAGGATGAAATATAACAATATAAAGCTGAGCTCAAAACAAAGAAAGGGAAATCCTTAGGTACGAGAAATAAAGAGGAAACACAAACCAGAATGGAAAGCAGATGAGCTAATGCTCTGGAAGCTGGGATATGTCAGAAGCGACATGTAAGGGGATGTCATGCCCGCAAAGGGACAGGAAATGTGGCTTTGGGCCCCTACGAAAGGGGAGAGGGGAGCTTAGAATCGTGTACAGAAATCATTCCTGACAGTAGAGTATGGAGAGAAGCTACCACTCAGAGGCGCATGTTGACAGAAACTACTGAAGGTTTTACTTGAAGTAAAAGGAAATTGAACCCCAAAAGGAGGGAAGGAGCAAGACATGATAAGAAACAAAGAAGCGGGGGGTGCCTGGGTGGCTCTATCCGTGAGGCATCTTTGGCTCAGGTTGGGATCAAGCCCTGTTCAGCGAGGAGCCTGCTTCTCCCTCTCCCTCTGGACCTTCCCTCCAATCGTGCTCTCTCTCTGATAAATAAATAAAATCTTTTTAAAAAATTGGGGCATCTGGGTGGCTCATTTGGTTAAGCGACTGCTTTCGGCTCAGGTCATGATCCTGGAGACCTGGGATCGAGCCCCACATCAGGCTTCCTGCTTGGCAGGAGGCCTGCTTCTCCCTCTCTCAGTCCCTCTGCTTGTGTTCCCTCTCTCTCTGTGTTTCTCTCTGTCAAATAAATAAATAAAATCTTTAAAAAATTAAAATATAAAATTGATAAATATATGGGCAAATATGAATGAGCATGGGATGTTTTAAAAATACTAATAATGAGTAACTGGGGGTATATGCATGGCTATTTATTTATTTATTTATTTAAAGATTTTATTAATTTGAGAGAGAGAGAGAGTATTCAGGGAGAGAGACAGAGGGAGAAACAGATTCTGTGCTGAGCAGGGAATCAGACATGGGGCTCCATTCCAGGACCCTGAGATCATGACTTGAGCTGAAGGCAGATACTTAACTAACTGAGCCACCCAGGTGCCCCTATTTGTAGAATTTAAATAATGGACAAGATTTCACCTGTACGTGCATGCATGCTCTCTCTTAAAAATGGAATAAAAATAAGAACAAAAAATTAAAAAAATAGAACTTGAGTATATAATCCTAAATTCCCAATTATTATGGCTTTATAAAGAACTTTGATAATCTGGTAGGGAAAGTCCCTTCTCTTTACTCACTTTTTCCCAAATTGGTTGTACGAATTTTAAGATTAGAAAGCCACCAGGTGATACAAAGAATGACTGAAGAAACCAAGGATATTTCATCTAGGAAAGCTGGACCCAAGGTGTGTAAGGGTATGGGCAAGTGGGAGAAGAATTAGATCTGCATATTCTATGAGACCTCAAAAGGACCAGTTGGACCAAGACCAAGGGGTGAGAATGGCAGGCAAAAAAGCAAGGCTCAGCTGAAGGAAGAAATGTAAGTATGTGAGCCATGTGCGAGCACATTGGGATGCCTTACAGTCAACTAAGTGGGAGCAGGGCACCCACTTACCGGTTTCCCTGGAGCAGATCCAAACATCAAATAGGTGGGCATCCTTTCAGTTCTTTTTCAACCCTGATTTTCTGTGCTCAAAGGAAGCTGAGGACAGTATTGTGACTTACCTCCAGCATACGTAAATGAATGACCATGAGGGCCAGGGGCAAAGTACCTTCTATTCCCTGTGCACAAGACTGAACCAGGTCTGTCATTTTATAATTTAAAAGGCTCTTGGAATATTTGGAAGAGTATGGTACATATCTTAGAATTAGGGAAGTTATGGCTTCATAAAAGAAACGGGAAAAATGCATATGGGACATACTATAAAATAATGAGACATATTTCCATAACCATAAAAGAAAACCAAATCCGTTACTTTGATACTCCCAAGCTGGAGCCACTTTGTATTAATCACCTCCTGCATCCACGGGTCTTGGGACTGCCGTGTTGGCGAGGTTGCTTCATAATTGAAATGCACTAAATGGGTACTTATTGAATCTTACAATGTATAACAAATTGTTCTGGTATTGGAGAGAAACGCTGAATGAGTAAGACATGGCCCTTGTCTTCCGATGAGAGTAGGGTCCGGGCTGACTGGTTCTAGCATTTTGAATCCATCTGTCCATCTCATGTGTGATGTCAGCGAGGAAAGCCTTCCCTCGGCCGACTTAGGCTCTGTCAGTGGGGCCTGCAAATTAAACCAAAACCAACCGGTGAATAGGAAAAAAGACCAAGTTTGATTCATCAGTGTACATGGGAGCACCTAGAAATATAAGACTCAATTAGGCAATTAGAATTTAGGGCTTATATACCATTTTAATAGGGGAGAGGGAGAAAAGGCACTTCTGGAAAAACAAATGGCTTTTATGAACAATAAACAGAGCTTTAGGTGGATGGAGAGGAGATAGTTTTGTGACAGGGTCTGTTTAGGCTTTTTTTTTTTAAAGATTTTATTTATTTATTTGACAGAGAGTAACACAGCTAGAGCGGGAGCACAAGCAGGGGGAGTGAGAGAGAAGCAGGCTTCCCGCAGGGCAGGAAGCCTAAAGCAGGGCTTGATCCCAGGACTCTGGGATCCTGACCTGAGCTGAAGGCAGACTCCCAACGACTGAGCCACTCAGGCGCCCCTGTTTAGGCAATTTCTTATCTTGGTGCTTCCTTCTCATCTCTAGTGAGACGAGTGTGTCTCCCTTGCTTGTAAAACTCCTGGGGAGGGCGTTTATGATAGTTGAATTCTTTCAGGAGGCTCTGCTTTTATGCAGATAAGAGAGTTCAGTAAAAGCATCTTCCCGTAACTGTTGACTCTCAAATGTCTTCAGCTGCAGAGAGTCCTTCTGCCCCTGTGGGTGGCATCTTGCCAACCCCTTTACTGGGCACAGGGAAGTAGGTTCTGAGAGCTGAACTGGCATTAGCTAAGAGGTCCTGGAGCTCATTTCCTAATTCACACCGAGAAACATCATTGTCCTATGAACTTGAATTCATGAGCTGGCAAAAAGTGAGCGGAATTTCTTCCTCACATCAGTCTATTTGGGAAACCAGATCACATTTACAGATTGGTTTATCACTCTATTACCCAAAGCATCTGTTAGAGGCTGGAGTTACGCAAAGCCTGTGTAGGCAGAACCTTCTCTCTGAGTCTGACTTGAGTGGAAAGGACATTTCTTGGACGGATGTGAGTAACTCACAGAATTATCTGCAGGCTGGAGAAGGGGTGGCCGTGAGGGCAGCTCTAGTGGGCCAAGGGCAGCAAACAGACTCCTCCCTCCCTTCGCCATCGCCACAGCTGCCGTGGATAGGTCTAAAATGTCCCTTTTTTTCTTTCTACCATTTATTCCAAAATCCCAGCCATAAAGCATTCCCCTGATGCTCCTCTGGTCCAGGCTCGGGCTTCCCATGAGTGGGAAGAGAGAGACTTCCAGACTGTTTTCCGATGTGGCTGCATTTTACATTCCCTCCAGCCATGTGTGAGGATTCCAATTTGCCCACATACTCCCTGACCCTTGCTGTTGTCTGTCTTCTTGATTCTAGCCATCCTCGTGGGTGTGAAGTGGCATCTCATTTTTGGGTGGCATTTTCCTCCTGGCTAATGAGTGTGGAACATCTCTTCTTGTGCCCATTGGCCATTCCTATGTCTTCTTTGGAGAATGTCTCCTGATATCCTTTGCCCATTTTTAACGTGCATCATGCCTTTTTAAAGCGCCATGCTTCCTTTCGTTGCTTGCCTCTCACCTCCCAGGGACTGTGGGGGTGCGCCGCGCTCGGGGCCTCCCTGTGGCGTCTGAGATGCTGCCGGGGCCCAGTGCATCTGGGTGGCTGTCTAACGCACTTGGACGTCCCATTCGCTCTAAGACATTAGCGCATTTGGTGGTTGTCCTTGGGCCTTCGGTCCAGCTCAGTTAACCAAATAAGTGGTATTTCTTGGCTTGTCTTCAAAAATCCCGGTTCCAACTGGCATCCAGGGAGAGAAGGCAAGGTACTGATCAATCTGCGGAACAGAGATTCTAAATAAAACCTGTCACCCAGAATCACACAAGGATGGGGCTCTTCTTTTGTCCCCTGGCATTTTCTCTTCATCCACAGCATCTCTCTGATGCCTTCCCAGGAAGCCCGTGAGGGGAGGGAAGCAGGGGTGAGGGGGGAGGGGCATTGGAGAAAAGATGGAGCCTATTTTTAGGCTTGTTTTTCAGTCATGAAGTGTCATGTTCTTCCCCACCACGGCTGCTGGATTAATTAGGCTGTGCTGGCATCTGACACTCAGGGAGGGTTGCCAACTTATAACCATGATCCTGCCTCATGCCTGAATCGATTTGCATGAGGAAGACAACATTTCTCTTGCTACATGGCTCTTGCCTCCGAGGGCCACCTCTCCTGGCCTCTGTGTCCCTGGGCATAAAGGGGACAGCTTCTGTAAGCTCCGAGTGGGGTTTGGCTGGAGGAGCAAGTCACGAGCTGGTCACGCTACCTCCTAGCTCATGGGTCCCACTCTGTGGCCAGGCTTGGGTCCTTCTTTCACGTTCCCTCTTTCTCTTCTCCCAGGTCTTCCAGATCTGCCATGCAAGTTAATCTAATTTCTTAGATCTTGCGCAAAGTAAGGAGCTCAAAGTGCTCAGAGCTTGGGTGCTCAGGCCACAGGTCGTAGAGAAATTGTCAAAGATTCTGACCTTGTGAGCTTATTCCCTTGCTCTTGTGAAAGAGTCTTATGGTCGTTACTGCATATCCAGAGACAACTGTTGTTCATTCTGGAAATACTTATTGTTGCCTGCTGTGTGCCAGGCACTGTTGAGGTGCTGGGCGTCTGGCGATGAGCAGGACAGAGATCCCTGTCCTGGGGGGGCTCACCTTCTCGTTGGGAGGGGCCGTGCACAATAGCTATAATGTGTACAAAAATCAATAGGTTAGAATATTTAGTCTAACGGGCGCCTGGGTGGCTCAGTCCGTTGAGTGTCCCAACTCTTGATTTCAGTTCAGGTCGTGATCTCAGGGTTATGAAATCGAGACCTGTGTCTGGCTCCTCGCTGGGCAGGGAGTTTGCTGCTTCCTTAGGATTTTCTCCCTCTCCTTCTGCCCCTCCCTCTGTTTCTTGCCTCTCCCCACTCATGTGTGCTCTCGCTCTCTGTCTCTCTCTCAAAAAAGGGGAATATTTAGTCTTAGATATTCTATGTGAATATGTATTCAATATGTAAATATTGACCATAATATTAAGTACATGAAGTTGATAAATTTATAGTTTTTTTTATGTACTGGAGGAGTAGAGCATGAAAGGAACTTCTTCAGAACATACCTTTCAGTCCGTGTCTTCTGTTCAGTTCCCGTCTCAGTCCTTAAGAACATGCCAGAGGTTCTCATGGTGCCAGGATCCCTCCCTTCTGCTTCCTCATTCACCTTCTCCCATGAGAACTCGCAGGAACAGAATGCACGCTGCTTGGCTGGGCTTTAAAGAGCCAGAGCCTGTCACCTTTGTCCCACGTCACTCTTGACCAACGCTGTTGACACATGTGGCCTGTTCCCCTCCCTGAGTGCTTCCCAGCATGTGAGCCGTGTTACCATCATGATGTCCAAGCAGAGCCTTCCAAGAACCGACACAGAGGAAGCCCTCTTATCCTGGAACCCAAACTGCTCTTCTAAGTAGGGAGAGTGGGGGTGGGGTCCAAGTTCAAAGAACTCGCTGCGGATGAAGCCCCGATGAAGCCCCAGTGGCCATGCTTCCCCCAGGTGATGCCTCTAGCCTGGAAATTCTGCTGCTCTCTTTCCTGCCATGTAAAGAATTACGTTAAGAGCTGAACTAAAAGAACAGCCAGGACAGCCATTAAGAAGAGTAAGCGAATAAATCATAGCTGCTGGAGAAGAAATGTAAAAACCTCACGGGTCACTGGATAGATACAATTGATTATTATCAAATAATCGTCAAATGCCGAGTATGAAAACGAAGGTCAGAATATCCTGCGTAGACCCATGGAAAATGAGGTTCTTAGAGGTAGCTTAGTCCTTTTTAAAAGTCACGTAGGTGGGCTGACAGCGTCTGAGTGGAATCTCAGCGCAGGAGGCGGCAGCTTTCAGGAACCCTGTGAAGGAGAAAAGCCCGAGTGAAGGGAGCTCAGAGGGGCCGTCTTTCTGCTGAGAATGTTTTAAGTCCAAAAGGTGATTGATTATAGGGCTGCGTATCCTGCGTGTGTTGGCAGATAGAAGAGTTAAAATCAAGATGCTAGTGAAGACCATCATAATTTTGATCCCTGTTGAGAAAATGAAATTAGACTCCATTTAGACCACATTTGGCCTAATGATGTTCAGTACCACCCGGGGCCAAAAAAATATTCCCAAATGAGCATAAATTGCAGAGAGAGATTAGATATTAGGGCGAATCTGATGATAATCTGGATAGTAAAGTGCCAGAAGCTTCTAACAGAGGGATGGCTTAGGTTTCCGTTCTGGACGCTCTTTATGGAGTCAGTAAACACTCTTAGCCTGAGACCAGTTCAGATGCTGCCTGATGGGGCCTCCTTCTCCCGGTCAGTTGTAATTGAGGGAGGCCTAGGGAATACGTGAGGGGGTTGCGGTCACTATATCCACTTACGTCAGGGCTGGGTTTCCCGGTCCTGGCACTGTTAATACTTGGAACCAGATAATTCTTTGCCGTGGGGGGCTTTCCTGAGCATTGTAAGATGTTGAACAACCCCTCCCCGATGGATGCCAGCAGCGTCCCTGCCCCTTCCTTCTGCGACCTCACAGTTGTGACAAAGAAAAATGTTTTTAGACTTGGCCAAATGCCCCCCACCCCTGGAGCAGAGGGGGCAGAATTCCCCCTCTGCCACACTGAGAACCATTGCTCTAGGTTGCCCACCATTCTTGTTTGCCCAGGACTGAGGAATTTCAGCATGGAGGGACTTTCAGTGCCACTAGTAGGACAGTGTCACGGAGTCTGGGATGAGGTGGCCCCCTGGCCATGTCATCAACGTGTTCTACATCATACTAAAGCTTCAAAGTGAAAAAGCAAATGCTTTGAGATGTCTGTCTTTGGAGGCATTGACAAAAACATTTGGGAAACAGTATCATTCCACATCAGCATGTTTTCCCATTCTGTAAAGTCTTCAGAATTTTGTCTGTTTTTTTCCTCAGTGTCTCTAAGTGTCCCTAAAGCCTGAGTGGCCGTGACGGGGCCACTGGGAGGGCTGGTCCCGGGCTGTAGGACCAAGAAGACGTGATTCAAACTGCGCCACCATTCTGGAAGAGAGACTCTTGTCTGACACCTGGTAGTGAGTTTGAGTGACAGACTTCTCAGAACTGTAGGCTGTGTGACAGTATGCATCATGAGAGTGACAGCAGCAGTGGGGACCGTTTAATTCCATTTTCCTTTGCAGCCCTGATAAATCATTGCCACAGGGAAAAATAAATTTTACTTCCTCAGACAAAAATGGTTTGAATAATTATATGCTCTGGGCAGAGTGGGGGCTAAGAAGGTCTGTTAATGGGCTTAAATCGTGTGGTGGAATTCATTGCCAATGCCTCCTGCACCTGACCTGGTGGATGGCTGCTCCTGGGAGGGTCTCCTTCCCGGACTCTTTAGAAGACTCACATAAAATGGTCTCAGCCATCTTGGCTGAATGTTATGGGTTTTAGGTGTCTCTCTGGGAAAGGTAATTGATTATGGTGCTGCGTATCCTGCAGGATTCGGGGAATGAGAACACGTAAAATGAAGATTCTAGAGGCTGGGGTCCTGACCGCTGACAAATAGGAATAAAAGTCTCAGTGTGAATGGAAAATCGCCACTGTTTCTCGTCCTCCTTCCAGAAAATGTTTGTTGCTTAGGAATGCAGTTCTGCTGGGAGGCTTTTTAAGTGATAAAGGGAGTGACTTATGGAGGGAGGGGGCTTGGGCCCCCAGAGCACTCTGCATGAGGAGCCTAATGGATCCGGGGAGGGGTACAGTGGAGGTGGAACCCCTCCCCGGATATGGACAATGGGGAATGGGTCCCGTTGCCTGTGGGGAGACATACACACTTTGTCTAAGCTAAGGAATGCCGAGCTTGCTTTGGGGGAGATGCATCAATTCTGGCTCAGTCCACTAAGAGCACAAGGAGCCCACTCGCCTGTGAGCAGAAGCCACGTCTTCCTACACTACCCCCTGGCAGGGCTGCGGGCGCAGAAAGGAGGGAGCCCAGGGGAAGATGCGCTCACGCCTGTTTATTACAAGCAAGCCCAATGCGTCTACCCTGGTTGCTTTCCAACTCTAGTGACCGAATGAATAAATCAAAGGTAAAAGCTATAAAAAACCCTATCAAGAAGCAGCCCCTTCCTTTCGAGCTGTGGGAACGTCAGGTAAATGCGCAGTTCCCACCGAGATGATTTTCCAGGAGTGAGACTTTCTGCATTAGAGCCGCGAGGATTGTGGGGGGGGCGGTTATAAAACGGCTCCCTGCTCCCGCCGCCCAGCCCCAGCGCCGCGGCCCCAGCTGACGCTCACCCTGCTTCACGGGAGCTTCTAGTCCCCGTTTGATTGAACCCTGGATAAACGGCACGGAGCTTTGGGTTAGGTCCGGCCAATTTGTCTTTTTAAAAGCAGGTCCTGGACACTGTCAGAAGTAAGAGAAACAATTTGACAAGATGTACAAGATACACGGTATTTTTTTCTGGTTCTGGTTGTCATCGAAGTTCCATACGCAAGAGGGGTTGGGGAATTTGGGGTTCTGGTAGCGCAGTGTCCCCGGTTTCCCAGTGCTCTCGGCTTGGAACTCAGAAGTGCTTTGTGATGTGCTTTATGGCCGTCGCGCTGTGCCTTCAGGAGCCAAGCCTGCGTCATCGGAGGGCCTGGAGGACTGCTGGGCCGCGGAGGCCCAGACACTGCCGTAGGCTCCAGAAGAGCAAAGAAGTGCCATAGTAGCCTCTGGAAAGACACATCCCGCCCCAGGCATAGTGCTGGGGGGATGTAAGGAATATACGATGCTCTATATTTAAATGTAATAGAGAATTCTCTGGGCCTGTACTGTGCTGTAGAGTTTGCCCCTGAAGGAAAACAAAACAAAACAAAAAAACAAAATTTCATTAGTCTTTGGCTTAGAAAAGGTCTCAAGACCTGCGCCTCCTGGGGTTTTCTTTCTTTCTTTCTTTCTTTCTTTTTTTTTTTTTTTAAGATTTTATTTATTTATTTGACAGAAAGAAACAGAGCCAGAGAGGGAACACAAGCAGGGGGAGTGAGAGAGGGAGAAGCAGGCTTCCTGCCCAGCAGGGAGCCCGATGTGGGGCTCGATGTGGGGCTCGATCCTGGGACTCTGGGATCTTGACCTGAGCCAAAGGCAGATGCCCAACAACTGAGCCACCCAGGCGCCCCTTAAGAATTTGTTTTTCATGGGGCGCCTGGGTGGCTCAGTTGGTTAAGCGACGGGAAGCCTGCTTCTCCCTCTCTCACTCTCCCTGCTTGTGTTCCCTCTCTGGCTGTGTTTCTCTCTGTCAAATAAATAAAATCTTTAAAAAAAAAAAAAGAATTTGTTTTTCTGGGACTGGCTGCCTGGGTTCCTGCTCGGGGAATGTCTCTGCCACTGTCATTTTCTCCAACGGCTACCCCAGCCAATGCTCCCAAGCCAGGTGGCTTAAGACCACATAGTTGTGTCCTCTGTCAGTCCTGGAGGCCAGTAGTTTGAAATCAGGGTGTCAGCGGTGTTGCCTCCTTGCGGGGGCTCAGACGGAGAAGCCGGTCTGTGCCCACCTGCCCTTCCTCCCGGCTTCTGGAGTCTGCGACATTCTTGGTGGCGTCTACCTCTGTCTTCACGTGGCGTCCCCCCACCTCTGTGTCCCTGTCTCTGGATCTCCCTCTCCTCTCTCTCTCTCGGGAGGATACCAGTCCCTGGAGTGAGGGCCTGCACCCTACATCCAAGGGGGTTCTACCTTGAGGTCCTTAATGACATCCTCCCGAGTCCTGCCGTTCAAATAAGGGTTAATTTGCAGGTGTGTGTTGGGGGCGGGGAGGACAGGGATAGATCTTTGGCGGGGCGCACAAGTCAATGGACTGCAGTCATTGAGGGACTATATTTTGTTATTCTTCACAGCTCTACAATTGTTACTGTCTGTTGATTTAGTTCATTTTTAAAACCTCCCTCTTGCGAGTGGTTAAGGAGATGCCTGGCTCTACCACTTGCCTCTGCCGCCACCCCCGCCCCCCCCGTGTGGGGGCTTAAACATCCCATCCGACCCCTTCTGCCGTATGAGTCCTAGGAGACCAAGGCCAGGCTGGCCAGACCTCCCAACAGGGCACCTGCTGGGCGCTGAATCTCATGTCCTTATAAATCAAACCAAAGAGGAAAGGCTACAATCCTATGGAAACCGTCCCCCACCCCCTCCACCATCAGGCTATCATCACCTGCCTTCCCACATTTTAAGAGCATATGAATAATGCATAGAGAATGGTAAACTCTGGTAAAGACCAGGGGGGTCGGGAAGGGGTGACGTGTGGAGAGAGAGGCGCCTAGAAGCACCTCTGCTTTCTCTAACAGTTGATCCATGAGGCTCTGGGCAGACTTTTACTAATGGTCTTTCTCTCTCTCTCTCTCTCTTTTTCTTTCCTCTTAGCAAACTGCCTAGCTGGGCTAGAGCAGTTGTTCCCAAAATCTTTTATGTTACAGAAAAGGCTTGGAACTATTATCCCTACACGATTACAGGTAAGTCCTTTTTATAACCTATATGTTGCATGTAGCGGTAGGACTAGTGGTAGCCAGACTGCACTGATTTAGGGTTTATTATCCACGCAGGGACATGGGAGAGCCCTGTGGTATCTGCCCGTCACCCTTTGCCTTCATCCTTTTAGGTCAGTGCTCTTCCTAGCAGGTAGGAGCTAAGATAAACCATTCCACCTTCCTTTTTAAAGTGATTGTGGTAAATAGCTTATGAAGAAGGAAGGTGAAACTCTTTTTAGTGATATGTCAAACAAGTTGTTTATTTTGATGCATTTTACAGCCCCTACCCCCAAGAGCTCCACCCCTACCCTCAAACCTTGACTATAATTTATGTGAAAGGTTCTACCGGGCCTCTCTGTCCCAAACCCCTTCCTTTGCAGCAGGATAGTATGATAATTTTAAGTCCACCTTCCCCCTCACATGTAATGGGATGATAATAAACTCTTTGCTGATGCTGATCTAGAAACTTTGGCTCCCAAATCTGGAAGGTTTGGTTCTTGCCCTCGAGCATGACCATTCAAGATCACACTTGAATGTCATCATAACAAGCTCTTCTTATTGGTTATAAAAGCCGATTTTCCACTTAAAAGATTTCCTTTGTGGTTAATGAAATGCTCCATTGGAATTATTAGCCTTTAATTCTGCCTTTATAATGCCAACTCTTTGGTTTTTAATTAGCCACAAACCTATAGGCTAATTGAATCTTGTCTACAGTCCTTATCTGCCCAACCACACAAGTATCTGCTGAAAGAGTTTCAAGAGCAAATGTGGAGCTATTTATGAAAGTTCCATTTTTGGAATGTTTCTTTAACATATTTATAATATAATTCACCAGTATTTGTTAGTTCTCTGGTTTTTATATTGCATATAAGTATGATCTAAATCGTCATTTTGTCTCTTTTTTCTTTTCTCTCTTGTCCAAATGCACATCTGGGACCAGAATACACAGTAAGTCTCATTTAATCATTTTTAAATATTCAGCTTAAGATCGGTGGAGTAATTGGAACTTCCTGGATACTTCTCATCCTATCCATGTAATAAAAAAAATAGAGGAATAACTCAGAATCAGAAAAATTTAAATGTAGGCTATTATGTAGTTATACATAATGCCCTCACTGGCATGTTCTCATTTGTTGAAGACTATGAATGTTAATTTAAAATGCCTTGATAGTCACTTTACATAATTAACTTTTGCTTGTATTTTTAAATAGCTTGACTGCTCTACTTGGTGACAGTTCACTGTAATAGAACGGTTTCTAGAAACATGGTTTTATTAAAGTGATATAGTAGCTACTGATGGAAGGCAAGGCTTATACCTATAGGCTGTGACCTGACCATTTATCAGAGGACCTTGTGAATAGAAAGATGTTCATTCAGATTTAAAAAAAAAAATTTTTTTTTTTAATTTAAATAATCTCTACACCCAGTGTGGAGCTCAAACTCACAACCCCAGGATCAAGAGTTGCATGCTCTATAGACTGAGCCAACCAGACACTGCTCATTGAAATTATTTTCCTCTGAGCTCTGGATAACAAGTCTTGGTGACTTGTTAAAAACCATTTAATTTCTTACTCTCCTAAGAGCCTCTAGAGTCAATACTTAATGCTAGAAAAGGGGACCCTAGAGTATTGCACTGTGGTATTTTCATGTGGATCATTTTCCTCAATGGCCGACAAGTCAAGTTGTCATATTGAGACAGCGGTTAACTGAGTTGTAATGGGAGTTGAGTTTTTGGTCTTGATCAGAACAGCCAAAGGAAAGAGAGGTAGTGAGAGAGAAATGGAGGAAAGGGATTCGTTGTGTCCTTGGCATGAGTCTGGTACCCTGCACATAGTAGGTGCTCACTAAAGAGTTCTTGAATGGCAGAAGGAATGCCTGAGGCAAAGATAGATCATCTCAACAGAGTAGAAGGGTCATTGGCTTTGGAGTCAGATAGGACTGAGTGTCCTCTAGCTCTGGCTCTTACTATCCAAAGTTCTTAAGCAGGTGACCCCCTTCCCCCATTGCCAATTCTTGAACTCATGCTAGCGCATGACCATGTTCTCACCTGTCCTTTGCAAAAGGAGGAAAATAGGAATAGTATTTCAAGTTGTGCATAAATTAACTTTATTTCGCTTAAAGTTTCCTTTAAGGAGAATAAATTATCTCCCTCATTCGTGGTTATTCAAATGTCTTTTCTTTTATGAAATGAGAGGACTATATATAGCATTTCCTCCCTAATGTCCATAACTTTGAAAAAAAAAAAAGAGGCAATCTTATGGCAAACTACAAATTTTACACTTTAGAAGTAAGCAGCTTAAGTTCTTTGAACCAGTTTCTTCATCTCTAAAGTTGGAATAAACCCTTTCATAGAGCCATTAGTAGAAGGGTTCAATGATCAGGAAGAGTATTTTCCTGGAGGCAGTGGGTGACTCAGTCTGTTAAGTGTCCCAACTCTTGGTCTCAGGATTGTGAGTTAAAGTCCCACATTGGGCTGCACACCGGGCGTAGAACCTACTCAAACAACAACAACAACAAAAAGACTTTTTCTGTAAATGGTCATATAGTAAATATTTTCTGCTTTGTGGGCCAGCCAGCTTGTATCACTGCAAAAGCAGCCGTAGACAATATGTAAAGATACTGGCCTGGTGGTATTTCTGCAGGCTGCAGGCCAGATTTGGCCCAAGGCTGTAGTTTGCAGCTAGATGTATGCAACTCCTAGCATGTTGCCCGTACATGGCAGGTAACACCACCCCAGTTCCATGGCTTCTAGCAATTGCACAATCTCTACAAGGAATATGATGGTATCTTTTGAATCCTGCTTCTATTAACAGTTGTGCAAATTACCTCCCTTTAAGCCTCTACTTCATCATCTGTAAGTGCGGAAATGTAGTAACTATCTCATAAGGGTGATGTGAAGATTATATTAAGTAATCTGCATGAAATCTTAGCCTAGTCCTTGGTTCATGGCAAATGCTCAATAAATGTTCATTGCTGTTATTTATTGTGTGATACTGGAAGCTGCTATCATTATAGTGGGAGTTCCATGGGCAAATAAATGGGAATATATCTTGGTGTCCTTCACTGCAGACTGGGCTCCAGTTATTAGACTGGCTGGCACTAATGTCTAGGATATGATTTGATTGATACCTGATGTTATCCCCAGTTCTTCCTTCTCTGAAAGCGTGTATGTGGACTTTTTTATTTGAAATGTAATCAATAGTTACAGGGACAAGAGAATTCACGTCCCTACAACTATGCAAAGGCAGTTATGTGCCCCATGAGCCTCAGAATTACGTCACCTTGACTTGATCCAAAAATGGGTGGCACTTATTTGCCAGAAGCCAATGATGGTACCGTGGAAGGTGGAAGTGATTAACAGAAATGAAATCTGAGAAATGTCTAACGTGGTGTTCATTTTTTAAGAATATGTATCATAGTACTGAAGTCTTGCAAACACAATGCAACAGAATGAAAGCCTAGCTCCTGACAAGGCCATCTCCGCTGGGACGCACCTCCCAAGGCAGCCCTCCCACTGAAGGCTTTCTGGCCCCACCCCCTTTACCTTGAACTTGGTCTCCTGTGCCTATCTCTGTGCGAACGAGATCTCTGTGCCTGACGGGGGATTTCTCAGAGGTCGTGGCTTTTCCTTCTGTCTAGCCTCTGCCCCACGAACTCCTGGAGTTCTAATCACACTGCTCAGACTTTCAAAGGGATATTTTATTCTATTTCTGTTTGAGAAAATGTTGGGACAGAACATAAAGAAGTGAGCTATGGTTGTATTGTCTCATGCTCACCCCTTCTATTTGACTCCAAAGTATTCCTTGATCTCTTCTAGGTCCTTATTCTTTTTGTTTTTGTTTTTTGTCAGTTCCTGACAAAATGATGTCCTTATGCAGTCCTGGGGTCATGTTTTAGGGCCACTGAAACAAAGTACCGTAAAATAACAGGAGCTCATTGTCTCATAGTTCTGGAAGCTTGGAAGTCTGCCTCTGTCCTTGGCAGGGCCGTGCTCCCTCTGGAGCCTGTAGGGGTGGGATGCTCTTTGCCTCTTCCAGGCTTCTGGTGGCCCCAGGTGCCCGCTGGCTAGTCGCTGCATCACTGTAATCTCTGCCTGTCCCCACAGGGCGTCCTCCTGCCATGTCTCCTTTTCTTACAGGGACACCAGTCCTATTGGATTAAGGACCCACCCGACTCCAGTATGACCTCATCTTAGTTCAAATAATTCTGTCTGGAACAACCTTAATTCCAAATCAGATCACATTCTGAGGAACTGGGGTTAGGACTTCAACATGTATCTGAACATTGGGGGGAGGTGGGGGAGGGGCACACACCTAAATCAACCCGTAACACCATCTTTTGGTTTTAGGTCAACAGCCATTTATTAAGGACCGGCGGTGTGATGCGTCCTGGGAGTAGGTTGCGTTGAGTAACAGCCCCTGCCCTTTTAGGAGTCCCAGTCTTAGGGGAAACAGGTGGACACTCCAATGGCAGCTACCCGCTTGGCATGAGGTGTTCTGGAGGCAAGATGGGACGGCCCATCATTCAGCCCAGAGGGCAGGCCGGCCCCAGATCTGCCCACCCAGCCGGATAAGCTTAGAGTGGGACTGACAGCAGAAATTCATAGCAGCGGGCAGAATGCATGGCCGTGGGCACTCCAGCCAGATAAGCAATTGCAATGTGACCAGAAGGGCCCTCCCTGGTCTCTGGACCGTGGCCCTGAGCCCCTCAGGAAGGTCCTCAGGAAGGTGTACGGGTAAGAGCGGGATGCAGCCGTCTTTCACAGGTGACTCGGTCATGAGATTCAGGAGTGAAAAAGTTGCCAGCTTTACCAAGTAAAAATACCAAATGTCCTGTTAAACTTGAATTTTCAGATGGATAGCAAATGGTTTTTAGTGTTTCCCAAATACTGCATAGAATACATTTCTACCGAGAGATTAATGATCTTCTGGTTTTTTTCCTCGCAGCCCTAGGGGAGGTGGGGTAGCAAGGGGGCAGAACTGGTCTCAGAGACTCAAGTATAACTGTCAGGGTTTAAGAACAGGGGCCCATTGCTGGGCCACAAGGAAAGGAGAAGAGGGAATTGTATAACCCAGGAACTTGTCCTGACATGAACGTGCCATGCTAACCCTGCGGCGAATCAAATGAGCTGTCAGGACAACGTGAGTACTTCCGGCCTCAGCTGGGTTTGGCTCAGGAAGAGAAGTGGACCGGAGAGGGTGGAGTTCCAGAAGATTCCGTGAGAGCAGATGAGTCCCTAACTGGCAGTATTTCCAGGAAGATCTATGCTAAGCACTATGGCAGAAGCCCAGAGCGTTGTAGAAAGGAGATTGAAATTCTCCCTGGAAGAACTAGGGAAGGTCTCCTGGAGAAGGTGGGCTTTGGGTGGGACCATAGTGTTAATAGAACTGCAGACACCTCCTCTGTCTTAGTTCTGGCTGTATACTAAAACACCACGCGCGGGGTCGGCTTAAGGAAGAGGCGTTTACTTCTCCCAGCTCTGGAGCTGGGGGAGTCCAAGGTCAAGGATATCCTGTGCTTCTGATCCTGGAGAAAGCCCTCCTCCCCCTGTGTCCTTATAGAACTAGGAGAAACGGAAAGCAGACTGATGTCTTCTCATGGGGGCACTCATCCCATCCTGAGGGCCTCACCCTCATACCCGTGTCTAAACCGTCTAAACCATATCAGCTCCCCAAGACCCCATCTTCCCATACCATGATACTGCAGCGTGGGGCCTTAGTGTCTCTATATGAGGGGAGGGCACAGTTCAGTCCAGAGTGTGCTCTCTCCAGTCCCGGGGGGCCAGTGCTGTAGCTGGACCCTGGACCCTGGGAGGCCAGGTCCCGGTGGCTTTGAATGTCAAGCAAGGTCTGTATTTCATTCTCCACCCAGAATGTTCCCAACTAGTTCACTTAGATTTTTTTCCATCCTAAACATAGCCACGGTTTTTCTTTCCGCCTTCCCAGTGCCTGGGAGTCTGGGTCAGTCCCTCGGGCTGCAGGTGCACTCCGTCAGGCCTGCAGTGGTCACTCTGAAGCCACCCCCCTCCCCTTGCCTTGGACTCAGCCAAGTTCTCACGCTCTCTGCCCACAACAGCTTGGGCGGAAGAGCCCACTCTTCTCTTACAACAGATGCTTTCAATTGTCTTCATCTTTTTTTCCCCCTGTTTGAGATGCTTTTCCGTTGCCCTCTGTGTCCCTCAATCCTTTAATCCTAAATACCTCTTCTTGATGTTGCAAGCCCATATTTCCTGTCTGTGCCCAAAGTTTTGCCCAAAGCAAAACTTCTCCAGTGCCTGACTCTCCACGGGGGTCACCACACCCTGGCCTCCCTACCCTCCAGGGAGACAGAGGGGCTCTGAAAACTCTAGACAGCTGTCTCTTCTTGTAGGATTAGCCCAGAGCAATGTCCATCTATTCTGTCCATCTATTCCTAGGATCCCCTCAGTCTTGTACATGACTGTCCCGCCTATTACTGAGACCTCACACTGCCCTCCTTTGTGACAAAACCCAGACAAGAGAACTTTCTATTTAGGGTCATCTAGGGCTTCAACATGATCACAGTTATCAAAACGTAAAAAGCTTTTTCATCACTGTGTATGACTGTGTGATTAGAATTATGTGGAGATGCCATTTGCCTAGGAAGTAGAAAAATCTTTAGCTTGGCTGTAGGGAAAAAAAAAATCTTAATTACACAGTCAACAAAGAATCACACGGTAACAGTTTTCCAGAGGACCAACTATCTAGCCAGTTCCTCAAAACCTGCCGGTCCTTCTGTTTGTAAAGTCACGAAGGAAGGTGCCCGAAGAGACTGGCTGCCTTCCAAAGTCATTCATTTTATTTTTCTAGAGCTAAAAAAAGGCAACACCAGACTAGGAACACAGCTCAGCAACATCAGCTCAGCCTCAGTCCCACTCCACCAAAATATCTTTTTCTTACTTTTTTTTAAAAGTAATCTCTATACCCAATGTGGGGCTCGAACTCACAACCCCAAGATCCAGAGTCACATGCTCTACCGACTGAGCCAGCCAGCTGCCCTCCACCAAAATATCTTTTAATAAGAATCCATAGAATGAGGTGCCTGGGTGGCTCCACCTTTGGCTCCAGGATCGAGCTCGGCATCGGGCTCCCTGTCTGGCGGGAAGCCTGCTTCTCCCTCTCTCGCTACCCCCCGGCTTGTGTTCCCTCTCTAGCTGTGTTTCTGTCCATCAAATAAATAAATAAAATCTTAAAAAAAAAAAAAAAGGATAGAAGGAACAGCGACAATGGGAAGCACGTTTGTGTTTGTGGGGCGGGCAGCAGCCCCAAGGAGCAAAGGTAGTCATGGCTGTCCTGTGTTCCCCAACACTGTGATTATTTTGTTAAAAGAAGTAGAGAAGGTAAATGGTAACAGAGCAGGGAGGAGATGCAGCCGAGCCACGGTGAGAGATGGGTTGTTGAGGGTTGGTTCAGCCCAGCCAGGGAGAAGAATCAAGGCTGCTCACCATTGAGAATGTCTCATCAGCCACCCAGGGTGAACTCAGGTCATCTTCCCAGGAGTGGCAACAGGAAGATTGAGGTACATTTGTAAAAGCAACTGATGGTTCTGGATAGGAATGTCACTTGGAATCTTGGCCTCGTCAGGTCCCCGATAATTGAAAGAGCTGATGGGGGCTGTGTGTCCAGACAGATGACCTCCATGGCCGTCCAGCTTTCTTGAGTTCCCCTCCCCAACCTTCCACTGAGTCCTAGCTAAGGTTAGTAGAAACCACTGAATTACATAACAAGGGAAAGGTGCAAATATAGAGAAAATACACTTGGACCAGAACTCTGGGATTGGTCTTGTTTGGATGGAAATGAGAGAGAAGACAATTGAGCCATCTCAGCTAGTTATGTAAGCTAAGAGAATGATGTAAATATTTCTTCTCTGGAGTCATGGAGACAGGGATAGAGATAGGAATTAGTTAGGAAATGACTCTATCTCTGCATCATAATTAACGCTGAATATCCAGGGCAAAACAGTCATGGTGGGTGGTAGATGGTGGGCAGGGCAGTGACCTTTAGAAATGAGGCCATGTGAACTGGGACCTGGTAGGGACCAGGTCAAAGGAAGAGCGTTCTCGCTGTTCCTTCTCTGGGGGTGGTGGGGGTGCAGCAGACCAGGCAAGGCCCTTTCCAGAGAAAGATAGTTGAAGTCAGTGGAGACAGAGGTCATGGCATTAAGCTGATGTCATAAATAGAGTCAAAATGGCCAAGTTTAGAAATCTTCAGGGGTCAAGAGAATTTGGATGGAGATAGTCCAAAACCATTTATACCTACCAGTAAATGTTACAAAGCCAGTTAAGCAGGAACCACTGGGTTATGCAGCGCTACACAGAGTTTTGTTATTGCAGGACATCTCAGAGCCTTTACGATCCTGCCATACATTGTGAATCTTCAAAAGGGAGCTATAGCACTTCCCACACTTACTTGTCCTTGGAACTCTGGATTTTGCAAGGATAGCCTTCGAAAACTTAGGGGAATTCCAGAAGCTTCTCTCCGGGTTAGAACCATTATGCACCCAAAAAATAGGTCAGTGGGTCAATTCTATTTCAGGAAATGTTATATGCCTTAAAAGTTCAGTCAGTTAATACATTGCATAATGATCTCTCTTACTCAAAGTCCACTGGTTTGAAGGGCGCCCAACAGTAATCACCTGTCAATGTCTTTTCAAAGTCGGCGCCGTGAGCCCACACAGCAAAAGCAACAGTCTACCGAGATGACAGTGAGATCGTGGATCAGATTTGCTCCGTTTAGAAAATGAACTGGCCGGAAGCAGCTCATTCCGTGGTTCTTGTGCAGGACTAGAGCTTGTCCCCCATCCCAGCAACCCAGTCTGTAGGTGCCTGTGAGGCAAGCGCCCTGGAACGAGCGGGGTTCTCTGTCTGCTGTATCCCCTTCACACTTCCTCTAGTTGTTCCCAAGCTGTTCTTTGTATTTCACAGAGAGTTAATTCAGCCATCTTGCAGGGAGAGGGCAGGAGATGGAATGGGCTTTGCTACCATAACATTAGCATTTAGAAATTGCTTTTTTTTTTTTAAACACCCCTCTGAATGACTTTATAGGGGGCAGCCAAAATAATTATACTACAACAACAACAAAATACTTGTTTAATGGAAACTTCCTCTTTTCGTTTTCTGATTAGCACTTGTGGCACTGAACATTGATTTTCTCTCCTCCAGTTCATTAATACCCATGGAATCATGTTCAGTTTATGTTGGGGAGATAAGAATAATACAACCAGACAGATTTTGTGGGGCAGATTCTGTTCCATAAAAATACAAGAAATTACCTATAACTATGGCTGTAATGAAATAGTAAATTTCAGTGATTAAAGAAAATGGATGAAAACTGCCCCCATGTGCTTGACTGTGTCATCTCTGAGATGGTCTGGACTATGTGCCAGCTAAAAGTTGTAACTGTCTTTTCAGTTCAGAATTTTAACATTGCTCTTATTTTTAAGAGTGAGTTGTTTTTTTCTTTCTTTTTTTTTTTAAGAGTGAATATTTTTTTAAAATACATTTTTAGGGACGCTTGGGTGTCTCAGTCATTTAGTGTCTGCCTTCAGCTCAGGTCATGATCCCAGGGTGCTGGGACTGAGCCCTGCATTGGCACCCTGCTCAGTGGGAGTACTGCTTCTTCCCCTCTCGCTCCCCCTGCTTGTATTCCCTTGCTCGCTGTCTCTCTCTGTGTGTCCACCAAAATCTTTAAATTTTTTTTTTTTAAAGAAAAGAAAAGAAATATACTTTGCCCAGCTTGATTCAGAGGGGTGGTGCTTGCAGTTTTTAGCTGAGAAGGCTTAAATCTGAAAGGGTCCTACCCAGCTCTATGCCAGCCCGTATATTTGGGGAGTCCTTCTGATACATTCCCATCTCTATTATTTTGCGTGGAATTCTTTTTCATTTGATGCATTCTGCCTGTCTCTTTAAATCCCTGTCCTGCCTTTATTGTGTGCGGCTATCAGTATTCACAGGCACCCTCTGCTTATTTCTCCTTCACAGGTCCAGCTTGAGATTGCAGGAGCCTGAATTAGTTTCCCTGCTCAACGTCAGAGAGGCACCAGCAGCAAACCATGCCCCATTGAGAAAACATATTTTCATTCATGTCTTCGCTGCCTCTCCTCCCTGGCCTTGCTTCTCCTGTGAGATGCTGTTACTCAGCTTGTCAGAGGACGGAAGAGGCTCTAGCGATGAATGAACTAATGAATGAACAGAGCCTCAGTGTAGGGTGCAGCCTGCCGGGGAGCCTGGGAGAGGCTGACATTCATTTCCTTGGTGTGGGCTGGAATGCAAGCAGATGTTTTCCTGCTGTGTCTCCAGGCTCCGCCTCCACACGCTCCCTTCCTTTCCTCCTCCCCCACTTCTCTTTCAGGTCGCACTGCTCTTCTTGGCCACCTTTTTCTTCCTATGCAGCGCATATTAGGGAAGTCACTCTGATTCATCCTCATCTCTATTATTTACATGCAATCCCTTTCTCCTTTTCTCTGCTTTAAAATAATAATAGTAGTAGTAATAATAATAATTCCTCTTCTCCTTCTTCTCCTCCCCTCCCCCTATCCCTCCTCCTCCTCCCCACCTGGGTCCCTCTTCTTACTTTTGTGGAACTATCTTTGTACTTTTTTCCCAATTACCCTGTTGCCGTTGCCACCCACCCGTTCTATGTATAAAGTCATACACGGCCTTTGGAACCCAAATATCTCCCCTTACTTCCTGTGCAGCTTTCCCTGCATGATGACTAAGGTTCTGAGTACATGGGAGGGACAGCTAGATATACACCTTCCTGAAATTGGTATGGGGGGGGGGCCTGGATAGCCCAATTGGTTAAGCATCTCCCTTTGGCTCAGGTCATGATCCCTGGGTCCCAGGATTGAGCCCCTCACTCAATGGGGAGTCTGCTTCTCCCTCTCCCCCTCCTCCCACTTTCTTTCTCTCTTTCTTCCCCAAATAAATGTCTGTCAGATTGGGAGGATGAAGTATCCTAATGAAGAATAAAGGAAGTTGGAAGGTACTTTAAGATCTAGGTGTCTCGGGTGCCTGGGTGGTTCAGAGGGTTAAGCCTCTGCCTTCGGCTCAGGTCATGATCTTAGGGTCCTGAGATCGAGTCCCACATCGGGCTCTCTGCTCAGCAGGGAGCCTGCTTCCCCCTCTTTCTCTGCCTGCCTCTCTGCCTATTTGTGATCTGTCTGTCAAATAAATAAAATCTTAAAAAAAAAAAAGATCTAGGTGTCTAGGTGTCTCCTAACTGCCTCTGCATGCAGGTTGAGCACCCTCCCCCCAGCCCAGAGTTCAAGAAGACAGTAAATCCTAAATTCTAGACTTGATCACACTAGCTCTGTGGAACATTCTGGATGTAAATCTCCTGCTGGTGAAAGTTGGAAACATTTGCAAATTCATTTTTATTTATGATCTCAGCTCAAGCTGAAATACCTGGTATGACCAATATGATAATACAGAATATGGTACCAGAGAATCAGTGTCTTCAGGGGAATTCCATTAGAAAGAAGGTCAAGTCTGTATCGAGTTTAATGTTCATTGATAGTGGAGGACACATGTGCATGGAGACAGAACGAGATGGCCAGAGAGGAATGCATTGAGTTCCAGATAAAAGCTAAAAGGAAATGATCTTTTGAAAGTCTATAAACACTTCATGTACCCCAGGCCAGCTTCTCAACTCTTCCATTTAACATTCTTGTTTCCAAGCCTCCTTAGAAAAGTTGGCCTCCGATGTGGAGGGATTCTGGCTGATAACCAGGAATAAAACATTAAGTTACTGAAGTCAATCATTGGTTTTTCAAACTTTGCTTGTCTCAGTCCAGAAGGTTCCACAGGTATGCCTCACCTGCCATGATGTCCCTATATAACACTTCATTTGTAGAAAGAACTCCAATGCCATTTAAAAAGCAGTTTGAGGGACGCCTGGGTGGCTCAGTTGGTTAAGCGACTGCTTTCAGCTCAGGTCATGATCCTGGAGACCGGGGATCGAGTCCCACATCGGGCTCCCTGCTCGGCAGGAAGCCTGCTTCTCCCTCTCTCAGTCCCTCTGCTTGTGTTCCCTCTCTCTCTGTGTTTCTCTCTGTCAAATAAATAAATAAAAATCTTAAAAAAAAATAAATTAAAAAAAAAAACCTTTAAAAAAATAAAATAATAAAAAGCAGTTTGAGGGGCGCCTGGGTGGCTCAGTTGGTTAAGCGACTGCCTTCGGCTCAGGTCATGATCCCGGAGACCCGGGATCGAGTCCCTGCATCGGGCTCCCTGCTCAGCAGGAAGCCTGCTTCTCCCCCTCTCACTCCCCCTGCTTGTGTTCCCTCTCTGGCTGTGTTTCTCTCTGTCAAATAAATAAAGTCTTTTTTAAAAAAATAAATAAATAAAAAGCAGTTTGAACTACAGAAACATATACCCTCTCAGATCCTTCCTCATCCTGGAACTCTGTGAACAAGTGTGATGGATGAGACGGGAACCACTTGAAAAAGTGATTTCCCAAACTTCCCACACTTGCACCTCCTCCATCTTCTCAACCATGCTCTCTATGATATGCTCCCCTTTCTGTTAAAGTGCATTCAAATTAAGAGAATTTTGAGAATACCTTGTGACCAAAAATAAAAAGAAAGAAAAGGATATCTTCTGACTTCCACACAGTTACCTGGGGAACTCACTGATGTGCTTATTTACTTTTTTATTAGATTTGAATTTTTTCCCTGCTTATTGAAAAAGTAGATGTTTATTATAAAATAACAACATTATAAAAATGCATATGGAAAATGAAAGGACCTCATGATCTCTATTCCTCTCCTCCATGAGAATATTTCGGTGCCTATTTCTCTGTGTCCTCTGTGCATGTACTAATGGGCTTTTTTCAACATGCTTTTTTTTTTTTTTTTTTTTTTTGCTTTTTATAAAACTGGGTCATCCTGTCTTACTCTTTGCTTTTTTTTTAAAGGTTTTGTTTTTATTATTTTTAAAGATTTTATTTTTTATTATTTTTTTAGGCTTTAATTAACTTATTTGGAGAGAGAGACCACAAGCTGGGGTAGGGGGAGGGAGACTGAGAGGAAGGGAGAGTCTTTAGCAGGGAGCCTCATGCGGGATTTGATCTCAGGACCCTGAGATGACGACCAGAGCCAAAACCAAGAGTCCCGACTCTCAACCAACTGAGCCAGGTTGGTTGGCTAAAATCTTAAAGGGGCACCTTTAAGTAATCTCTGTACCTACTGTGTGCCTCAAACTCACAATCCCAAGATCAAGAGTCACGTGCTCCACTGACCGAGCCAGCCAGGTGCCCCAGACTTTGCTTTTTAATGGCTTTAGAGTTCTCCACAATGTACTTAACCAACCCTCTACTCGTGGACTTTGGGTTGCTTCTGTGTCTTTTGTAGGACCAACAGTGCAGTAATGAACATGTCTTCATTCATAATATTTTTTACACCTGAGAATTTATGCCCTTGAATCCTGAGCGGGGTTTTGAATACACTTCACAGCAGGAATTAACTTAAGCCATCATATTTAAAATCAATTTTTGAAAATGATTGTATTTGAAAGGTACTGGGGTATTTTTGGCATTTAAGGGAATACCACTGTGAATTTCTTAAATGAATAATTATTTCCCCAGTGTGTCTTTTGAGTAAATTTTTTTTTCCTTCTGCAGGCTCATTTGAAGCAGGGCCCATCTATCATTTGCAGGTGCACGCAGCCATTTTTGCTCTGCTTTCAGTGGCCACAGGACACATTGAGAAGCAAAGCCTGTACCTTTGTCACTGAGCCCTCAACTCCACTGGAAACACTGTGTGATTTCCTAATGCCGAAGAGGCAGCATGTTTTAGGGTCATGAGCTTAAACTTTTAAGCCAGACAGCTTGGGCTGCATCTTGGCTCCATCATGTAAATGGGATGTGATTTGGGCCAATGACGTCTTATCTGTAAGATGAGGGTAATAATTATACATCGCTCCTAGAGTTGAATGAAGGTTAAGAATTAAGAAAGAATTATTATTTATCAAATACCTGTAACGTTGTCATACTGTTGTCATCGTTATCTCAGTGTTGCATCATGTCTGTCTCTGACTGGACATGAGGAATGTTGAGTGTGGTTACCTTGTATCATCATTTGGATCCAAAGATAATACCAAAACTTCCCTGGGTTAAGAAACATCATCATTTTCACCCAAAGACATACCAAGACTTCCCTGTGGTTACCTTACATCATCATTTTTGACCCAAAGATAATACCAAAGCTTCCCTAGGTTAAGAACCACCTGGGCGACTCTGTCAAGTAAGTGTCCAACTCTGAAACTCAGCCCAGGTCTTGACTTAGGTTTGTGAGTTCAAGGCCCACATTGGGCTCCATGATGGGTATAGAACCTACTTAACAAAAAAAGAAAAGAAAAGAAAGAGATAAAGAAAAAAGAAACACCTGGGCAATAATAACTGTTGACAAGCACATGGAAAACCAGGGTGCGTGGGTGACTCGGTCATTGGGTGTCTGCCTTCAGCTCAGGTCATGACCCCAGGGTCCTGGGATCGAGCCCCGCATCGGGCTCCCTGCTCAGTGGGGAGTCTGCTTCTCCTTCTGTTACTCCCCCTGCTTGTGTTCCCTCTCTCACTGTGTCTCTCTCTGTCAAATAAAATCTTTTTTAAAAAATGCATATGGAAAAGCTAGAACCCTCATACCCTGCTGGTGGGAAAGTAAAGTGGTGCTGTCAGTTTGGAAAACCACCTCACTGTTCCTTAAAAGGTTAAACATAAAGTTACCATGACCCAGCAATCTTAACTCTAGGTATATACCCAAGAGAAATGAAAATGTACGTCTGTACAAAAACTTGGCAAGAGCGTCCATGGCATCATTATTAATAATAGCCCCAAAGTAGAAAGAAAGGTCCATCAGCTGATGAATGAATAAAGTAAATATGGTATCTCCATACAGTGGAATACTACTCTGCCATGAAAAGGTTGCTAAGTCAGAGAATCCAGACACAAAATACCACAGGAAATTATTTCATTTATACGAAATGTTTAGAAGCGCTAGACAGATTAGTGGTTGCTCAGGGCCTGGGGGAGTGGGGGGGTGAGAAGGGGGAGTGACTGCTCATGAGTATGGGGCTTTTTCTTGGGGTAAAGAAATTTTTTTTAAAGGGTATTCCTTTTTTTTTTTAGGATTTTATTTATTTATTTGACAGACACAGCTAGAGAGGGAACACAAGCAGGGGGAGTTAGAGAGAGAGAAGCAGACTTTCCACTGAGCAGGGAGCCCAATGAGGGGCTTGATCCCAGGACACTGGGATCATGACCCAAGCCAAAGGCAGACACTTAATGACTGAGTCATCCAGGCACCCCAAGAAAATATTCTAAAATTAGATTGTGTTAATGGTTGCACAGCTTTGTGAATATACTAAGAACTACTGGCCTGTAGACTCGAAATGGTAAATAATATGAGATGTGAATAAAGCTATTAAAAAAGAAAAAAACCAGGGTGCCTGGGTGGCTCAGTCATGAAGCGTCTGCCTTTGGCTCAGGTCATGATCCCAGGATCTTGGGATCGAGCCCCCTGTTGGACTGCCTGCTCAGTGGGAAGCCTGCTTCTCCTTCTCCCGCTGCCGTCCCCACTGCTCATGCGCTCTCTCTTGCTGTCCCTCAAATAAATAAGTAAAATCTTTAAAAAAGGACAGAACAATCAAGTCCTGGCTTCAGGCCTGTGCTCGGGGCTCTACTGACTTGCTGAGAGCAAGTCATAAGTCCAGGAACCTGGAGTCCATTTTTAACAAGCCCACCAGATGAGGCATCATTAAGAAAGTTTTAGAAGTCTACTGGGAGAGAACGAATGTGATTTTTTCTTTACTTTGTAAACTGATGTAGGGCAGGATCAATACACGTTTAGCTCGTGATTTTCATCATGCTCTGGGAGCTGAGGGAGGATGGCATGACCATAATGGTGCTCCTCGTTGTGAACAGTGCTTGCTCTTCTAGAAGTCTGACTGCTGCCCACCTCTGCAGTACATCCCCCCCAGAAAGCCTCAGGCTCGACTCCCCAAATCCGATCTCTACAACCACCATCCCCTCGCCCTGTGCTCAAGCAGAGCCTGCAGAGAGGACTTCCGGCACACCCAGAAACTGTGACATTCCCATGGGCTTGCCCCTTTCACTTTAAGACTTGCTTACACTGAGTTTTCTTCTCCTAAGTGTTTCTTATTGCCATAGCAACCCTAATCAATCACTGGACTAAAAATAGCTCTTTCATTTTTCCAAAGCATGTCCGTGGTGAATTGAAAATCCAGCCCTGCCGTGCATTTTGCATAGGCTGCTCTCCTCTCCGTCACAGCCCCTGAGAGTGCTTGGTCTGGAAATTACTCTTGCAGAAGGCCAGGTACTTCGCTTGTTTTCCCCTGGCATTTTCCTTCCTGACTGCAGATTCTCTCATTACTTCCCAGAGATACAAGCACGCGCGTTTCAGCGTTCCGCAGGGAGCCCTCGCTTTCCTGCACACTTGGCCACGGGGGCTAGAGATGTCCCAGGTACCCGGTGATCGCCCTGGCCGCCGTTGCGGGTGGAAGGCCGATGAAAGCTGTGCAGATGCTGGGTCCAGAAGAAGGCGGCTGTAGCAGGAGCAGGTGACAGCAGCCCTAGTGAGACTCTTCTGACTCTGGAAGATCTAAGCTAGAAAATCAAAGAGGAGATGACATGAGAGCTTTGCCTCATTTCTCCCGTTTCCCGGAGACACTGCTACTATTTTTAGGGGGTTAGGGGCCAAAGAAACCCTGCATGGAATAAAGTGAATGTCTGTTATGGTTCTCCTGGCAAAGCTGCTATTCTAGTCCAGAAGGGAAAGGAGGGAAAAAAGATTTTTCATGAGAAAGAAGATTCCAGATCTTGAATGGGCCCAGGGGAGGAAGGCGAGCAGGGAGGGGGTGGAGTGACTCATGAGCTCCCCTGGGCTCCAGGGGATTAGGGCACTTCATTGCCTCTCTCCCTGCCTCATCTTCTTGCTCTAGAGTCACTGTCCCAATCTTCTGCCTGTAAGCAGGGTCATCTTCAGGGACCCCTGGGGCTCCCAGATGCTATTTTTTTTTTTTTTTTGATGCTATTTCTCAACTTGTCTAAGCCTTGGTTTTTGTAATGAGGCTGAGTGACCGAGCGGGCATAAAGCTTTTTACATCTAGGAAAGAAGAGAGTCTACAGGGATCCTGGTCACGTTCTTATTTCCCACCTGAAGTTGGCAGGAGGTCGAAGAAAGCAGAGAAAAGAGGTCAGGGGAGCGAGCCCCCTGCACAGAAGCAGAAACTGTCCGGCCGTTAGGAAGGAGGAGGACAGGGAGAGGATGGAGCGGGACAGTCTGACACATCCTCACAGCGGGGCAGGTGGCAGAGTAAGGCCAGGAAAGTGCAAACCTGCTCTGTGGCACGGCCACCACATCTTGGGAAGGACCCGTCAGGTTGCCACCTCTTGTTGCCACCACCCTGCAAGTCCCCCACCTCGCGGCGTGTCGGTGCACAGGTGCAGGGAGGATCTCCCCACCCCAGCCTTTTCCTTTCCACAGAGCCCGTGGGATTCCATGGGGAGGGGTGCGGTGGGCTGGGTACCTGTCTCGCCGGACACTGCCTGGCCCTTCACGAGATCATTTCGTCTTCACCTCACAGTGATGAGGTTGGTACCATGTACCTTTTATGGAGAAGACTGAGGCTCAGAGGGATCGAGGCATTTCCTCGGAGTCACACTTTGTAAGAAAAGCAGCTGGGGTTTGAACTAACGTCTGTTTAACTCCAAAGCCTGTATTCTACCATATTCTTGCTTTCTGTGGGCTCGGTGGGTCCCGCTCTGTCTGGATGCCTTCTCGTGGCAAGCTAAGTGCCATTGCTTACTGGTAGACCTCACCCTGGGCTGTAAGTAGTGGTCATCGACAAAGCTGTCGACAGCCACAGCTGGAGCTGAGTTACAAGGGCACAGATCCCCCATTTTCCTGAGACCTAGTCAGACTTCCACAGCAGCGATCTTTTTTACACAGATGAAAGCCAAACGGATGATTCTTGAGGATGGTTTTTCTGTTGCTGCAAAACTAATTTCCCACAAACTTAGCAGTTGTAGACGCAAATGTATAATCTCAGAGTCTCACTAGACTGGGCCCCAATCTCTTCTGAGGCTCAGGGTCCTCTTCCAGGCTCCCTGGTTGGTGGGTTTTGGTTGCTTGCTGTCATAGGACTAAAGTCTGGTTTTCTAGTTAGCTGGCTTCCGGGGGGTCTTTCTTAGCTTCTGGAAGCTTCCCTGGCTCTGGCCCCATGGCCGTCTCACCACGTGGCTGCTTACTTCTTCCAACGCAGCCAGAATCTCAGCTTCTTCATAAAAGAAGTCGTATAATGGAATATTATCTGATCGCCTTGGTGTTAGGCTTGCACCACTCATAGCAATTTGTTGTGGCGGTCCTTGGATGCTCGCATGGGGCAGGAGAACATTTGAATTAAGTGTGGACCTTTCAGTTTGGCTGCCTGCAGGACCCTTGCTGGGATGGTCGCTGGGCAGCCAGACATGTGAGAAGAGCAGACGGGAGTAGAGATGTCAGCTTGAATGTGGTCACAGAAAAATGAGGGGCAGGTGAGATCACCAAGGGAGAGGGTTTAGAGCCAGAAAATAGGGCAGAGGGCAGACCCTATGTGGGGAGCCCTCCTTTGAAGGGGCAGAGGAAGAAGAGAAGGGGAGAAGGAACTGCTTTTCAGGAAGGTGGAATTCTTGACTTATATTGAACACTGTAGAGAGTTCCTCAGGGTATGGACAGGGAAGTGATGATGATTTGAAATTCTTTGACACTCAGTTATTTCCATACCCTATGCTCTGGTTGAGAAGAGTGGGAGGTGAAAAAGAGCGGACAGCAAGCATGGGCTACTCTTTTTTTTTTTTTTAAAGATTGCATTTATTTATTTGAAAGAGAGATTGTGAGAGAGATCGTGCACAAGCAGGGAGAGCAGCAGGCAGAGGGAGAGGCAGACTGTCTGCTGAGCAAGGAGCCCGATGTGGGACTCGATCCCAGGACCTGACCTGGGATCATGACCTGAGCCAAAGGCAGATGCTTAACCTGCTGAGCCACCCAGGCACCCCATGTGCTACTCTTTTAATACAGTTAGACTGTGGACACAAGGAGAGGTGTGATTAATTGTAGATGAAGGAAGGAACATCAACGAGGGAGCTTGATGCTTGTTTTTTAGGAATATGACACCTTTTGTGATTTTTCTTTTAGGCTGCAGGAAGGAAGCCAGGAGAAAATGCAAATAATCGATGAAATATGTTTCCGGGGAAGAAGCTTACAAATATTTTTTTGTTGTGCATCTGCTACATCCCAGACACTGTGCTGGGGTTTACCGGAATGATCTTCTTGATCTTCTCAGCGCTCTTATGGAGTAGAGAAGGGTGGTCCCCGTTCTGTTTTGAGGAAACTGAGGCTGGGAATGCCAAAATAATTTGCTCAAGTCCATACCTCTCAGATTTGAGCCCTGGTCTGCTGCCCTCTGTGTCTCAGTTCTCGTTACATTATTTTCCACTGGAATGTGAAAAGCAACATCTTTCTCTGATTCACAAAGAAGCAGCAGAAGCATAAAGAAATGAGCAGATCTTCAGTAGAGGAATGGGAAGTTCTGGATATTTTTGTCACATGGTCTTATTAAACTATGAGTCAAAATTATCTGCTGCAAGGGAGGAAGAGGTAAGCCCAGGGGGTCTAGAGAAGGGGAGGGATTCAAGATAATCTCGGAAGCCAGCCAGGAAGAATGAAAAACTCTGCTTAATTGCTAAGGTTCTACTAGGATTAGTGGGCTAGGTTTTTAGGGCAGCTAACCTGTGTCAGGTAAGCAGACCTGATTTTAAGATGGACTTCTAGGGCACCTGGATGGCTCAGTGGGTTAAAGCCTCTGCCTTCGGCTCAGGTCATGATCCCAGGGTCCTGGTATTGAGGCCCACATTGGGCTCTCTGCTCGGCAGGGAGCCTGCTTCCTCCTCTCTCTCTGCCTGCCTCTGCCTACTTGTGTTATCTCTCTGTCAAATAAATAAATAAAAATCTTAAAAAAAAAAAAAAAAGATGGACTTCTAGCCAGAAAGATTTTAGTGACAGCTCTGAAAATGGTCCAGGCCAGAGGTACTCCTGATTTTAACTTGAGACACCATACCTCCCAGCCATTGGATATCCCAAGGCGATTATCAGTCCCAAACCCTTGCTGCCCGAGAAGACCCTGACCAGCCTAGAGTTGACCTGTCCCATTCATTTATCTCCCCGAACCCCCACCTGGCCAAACCAGGTGCACTCTCGGCCTCTGGGCTACCGTTCATAATATGAAAATAACCTAAGTCCCTTGACTCAAAAAATAAAACAGCATCTGCTAATTTGCATAAGAGTTTTGCATTTCATATTTGGGTTTAATACTCAAATGCTAACATTCATTTTGTTCGACCTAAGTTAAGTGGTTTAGGGGTTGAACCGATAAAAACTCCTCTCAGAGTGTTCGACTCTGACACACCCAGACCCGGCTCCCCGCCCAGGACAACTGTCCTCCTGCCCTCTCGCCCCGTGCCCACCCTGCGCTGATCCTCCTATAAATTATGGGTTAAAAAGGACCAATCATTTTGCCGGAAGGCTTGATATTTTTAAAAGGGTCCCAGCAGGTGCATTTCCCCAAGTTCCAATGTCAAGAACTGTGCCGTGAGGCCTTCTGAGCCTCTCCGAATCCTCTGGGGTCTTGATTCGTGATGAGCAGCCCCTCCTCGGAGCTCCCCCGGACTAGCGTGTGTGAGGGCAGCAGCTATGGAGTGAGAGTTTTGAGACGACACAGAAGAGAAGGTGTTAATGATCACAGAGCTTCATTCTCCATAAAGACAATTACTGGGATTGATCGTTTCTGTGTTTCCTTAGTCACGGTTCAGTTTGCTTGTTTCACTTGGATTAAGACAGATGAATGCTGAATGTGTTCAGTCGTGTGATGTTAGAATTATCAATGGCACGTCCAAGGCCTCTGCCTTTTTTTTTTTTTAAAGGTTTTATTTATTTATTTATTTGACAGAGAGAGAGAGAGATCACAAGTAGGGAGAGAGGCAGGCAGAGAGAGAGGAAGAGGAAGCAGGCTCCCTGCTGAGCAGAGAGCCCAATGCAGGCCTCGATCCCAGGACCCTGAGATCATGACCTGAGCTGAAGGCAGAGGCTTTAACCCACTGAGCCACCCAGGTGCCCAGACCTCTGCCTTCTTGTACACATGCTGCTAGGGTTCTCAGCTGCGCTGAAAGGGGATCCTGGACTGGGAGCCATGCAGGGGCGAGGCATTGTAGACTTCTGAAGTTTAGATAATGCCTGCTGTTTTCTTCTCATAGTGAGGTGGTTTTCCCATGAAAGCCCGTTCTGTAGCATTTGGAAGGCTTGTTAAACACAGATGCCTGGGGTGGGGTGACTGGGTGGCTCAATTGGTTAAGCATCAACTCTTGACTTCAGCTCAGGTCATGATCTTAGGGTCCTGGGATCAAGCTCCATGTCCGGCTCTGTGCTCAACAGGGAGTTTGCTTGAGGACTCTCTCTCTGCCTCTCCTCTCTCCCTCTCACTCTCTGACCAATAAATAAATCTTTAAATGTGCACATACACAGATGCCTGAGCCCCTTCCCTAGAGCTTCTGATCCAGTGAGTACAGGGTTGGGCCCAAGAATTTGCATTTCTCCCTCCTTCTAGAACATTCTAGAAAGTTGCTGCTGCTGAGATTTGAGAACAAATGGGATAGTGATGAAGACCATAGACACTGGGACCAGGCCACCAGCTTTGTAATCCGGACATGACCGTTTATGAGCTATGTGATCATAGTCTGTTTACTCAACCTCTATGTGTCTCTGTTTCCCCATCAAAAAAGCAGGGATGATAACAATAGTACCTACTTCATGGCATGTTTACAAAGAATAAAATGAATGGGAACTTGAATACACTTAGACCAGTGCCTGGTATATAGAATACATGTTTCCTGTGTGTTGGTTAAATAAATAAGAGTCAGACTCAAGATTGTGAGCGTAGCAACCAGGGTCTCATTTCTCTGGCACATGCAGCTCCCAGTGGAGTTGCTGGGTAATTTTCCCCATTCGTCTTCAATCTCATCTCTTATGGCCGGGAAACTGAATGCCCAGCTCTGTGCCAGCAGGAGGGAGGTCATGTCAACAGCCGTCAAAAACCTCTTCTCGAGCTATCGTAACCCTTAAAATCTATTTAATATGCAGACTGTAACTCACTGAGCCTGGTGGTAGGGCAGTGTGCTTTTGGGGTTTCTCTCCCTCATGCTGCCAAGAAGAGGGGCTGCCCTTTATGTCAGACTCACCTGCTGCCTTATTCTGATTGCTCTCATTTGTTGAAAGCTTCCCCTGTGCCCAGCACTTACGTGTTTTACACACATGATTTTATTTAACCCTCAAAATGTCACTGTAGGCAATAATTATGCTCCCTGTTTTCATGCTGCCAGGGTTCAGAAAACTTAAATGACTTGACCCAAGTCAGAGCTGCTAAGTGATAAACTCAAAACCAAAATCTGGGTGTGTCTGACATCAGTGATTTGTTATCTTAAAGTTCTCCTACTGTATATCACCTCCTAGCTTTCTGTGAATATTTATATAAAGGTTAAGGCTGGGTCCCCAGATGTCCAGCAGTGGAAGCTTCTCCCACAAAGGTAAGCACCCCAGAACTGGAACTGCCTGTTTCAGGGGTTTGCTTTTCTAAAGCCTGTCATAGGACTCACAGAACATACTCCTTTGGGAAGTGGGCATCTTGCCTTCCACTGCTTGGTCATTCACTCTGGCCTGACTTCTGGGTGCGTGTGTGTTCATGTTGCCAAAGGTGGCTTTCTTTCTGAATTTGGAATTGACCTAGTATCTTAACATTACTGATCGGGAGTAGTGCTTCCAGCGTGATGGTCAGGAGAGGATCCAGAGGCCGAATGGCAAATGTGAAGACAGGAAAATGATATGCTAATGAAACTTTACTTTTTTCTCCGTAGTGTTCCTTTCTGCCGAAATTCTCCATTCATATAGAAACCAAGTACGAGGACAACAAAGGAAGCAACGACCGTGTGAGTAGCATGCCCCCCACCCCCACCCCCACTGTGTACTGTGCCCTCATCCTCTGAGCTCTGACAGTTGTGATGGCTTCTCAGCCCCATGGGTACCAAGGACCAGCAGCAGGATCCGTGCCTGGGACCTTGGGGAAGTTCTGGCATTTGCTTTCCGGGGCCATTTCCCTGTGATTTCTCCCCGGAATTTCTTTCTTCTCGTCTTTATGTCCTTTCCACGGGCCACTTTGCAGAAATCTTGGTGACCTAGAATGGTTGTCACTGGGGACCTCGAACTCCAGGATTTGCTTTCTGATCACTGGGTTGAGTGTACATCTTCTCAGCGACTGTTAACATTTACTTAGAAATATGAACACAGGGGCGCCTGGGTGGCTCAGTCAGTTGAGTGTCTGCCTTTGGCTTAAGTCATGGCCCCAGGGTCCTGGGATCGAGCTTCATGTCAGGCTCCCTGCTCAGTGGGGAGTCTGCTTCTCCCTCTGCTCTTCCCCCTGCTCGTGTTCTCTTTCTCTCTCAAATAAATAAAATCTT